>WIQG01000441.1:0-102167 GCA_014925785.1 Mycena galopus ATCC 62051
AAATCGTGTTCCAAGGAGATCCAATAGGCGGAGGCAGCTGGAGCGATGAGGAATTATCCGGCCAAGCAAGAAGAGACGCTTTTCTTACTGCGTTCTCTGGCCTCCCAAAATTCTCTAACCTCAAGATTCTACGCTTCGAGTTTCACATCAAATTTCGCGAACTGCACGCAACCAACAATCCATCCCATTTTCTAATCCTACAGCGCGGATTATTCGAGTTTCATTGCGAGCGTATCAGTGAGAAAGTTTTGCGGAGTCAGTGAGAAAGCTTACGGACTCTTACGGATTCAAAGTTAGGGGAGAGCAAAAGCAACATCGAAAAGGAGACAGAACCAAACACGGCAGCGCTTGTGTCCCAAGAGGCAGTTTTCGTTTGGGACAATGCCAACCGTGATCTCGAGGGCTCAATTGACAACATGCTGGTGGATAACCAGAGAACCCATTTTCGTTGAGATCCTCCGGCCTCAGCGGTCAGAAAAAATGAATCCCATCCGTTACTTGGTCTGAACGCTTTGCGTAATCTGCATTACTGTCTGATTTGATCGTATTACGCTGGCGCTGAACCATGAGCGGCAAAGGATGGCCCTCTATCCGTGCGTATCCGGGTTCCGTGGACGAGTATCCGTGCTGCCCAGCAAGCAATGGTTGAAATACTGCATGTTGGACGACCTGATCCATACCGGTCAGCCCACGCTCTTCAATGGCCACGACCTATAGCGCTTGGTTCGCCACTAAAAAGGGTACCCCTTCCACATCTTTCCAGCTCAAAACCGGAATACCTATCCCCACGAAATTGCCCAAAGGCCATGTTCTGCTCAAGGTCCAAGCAATCGGACTCAACCCATTGTATGTTTAGCACTCGGAAGGGAGTAATTCGTTTGCTCATGTGAACCACATAGCATTTACAGATTGATTGCCATTGTCCCAAATTTATCGCTCGTTGGCCGCATCTTGTACCAGAGTGCGATGTTGCCGGAATGGTCGTCGACGGGAACGGCACGGAGTTCAAGAAAGGGGACCTAGTCTTCGGCGGCAAGTTCGGGGTCATGGCCGAATACATCGTCATCCCGGCTGCGTCCCTGGTGCCGAAACCACCGAATGTTACTCCAGTCGAGGCCGCTGGGGTTCCTCTGGTACTGCTAGTCGCATATCAAGCAATGGCAAATCTTGAAGTGCAGGCGGGACAGACGGTGTTCATCAACGGCGGGACCTCCAGCGTAGGACTGTCTGCAATTCAATTAGCCAAATCTATGGGGTGCACAGTGGTCGCAACAGCGAGTGCCAGAAACAAGGACCTACTTCTCAGCCTAGGTGTCGACGAGGTAAGCGCTGCCACGAGTCAAGTCTGTGAGCTCCCACAAATGAATATTTCAGTTCATAGATTACACGCGCGCACCCTTGGTCGAGCAGCTCCTCAAACGCACTTCGCCGAAATTCAACGGCATTTTTGACGCTGTGGCACTCCAAGACCCGTCTATGTACCTACATTGCGCGTCGTACCTGCTGCCCGGTGGTATCTATGTAACTGCCGGAGGGTTTCCCAGCAGCCGGAGCGGGATGAGGCAGTTCGTTGAAGGGTTCCTTCGCCCGTCTTGGCTCGGCGGTGTACCGCGGAAATACAAGTATATCGCCTTTTTTATTGTCGGTGGTGACGGACAGCTGATATTCGACACAGAAATGTGACAGTTCCACGGGGAAAGAAGGACTTTGAAGCCATTCAGGCGCTTGTCGCAAAAGGTGTGTGGTCTGACTCTACAAAATTTCCACTTGAATTAGCTGCAATTGCGCAGGCGCTGTGAAGTCGATCATAGACTCTGTGCATTCGTTTGACCGGGCCGGAGTAATGGCGGCGTATGACAAGCTGATGTCGAAACACGCAGTGGGAAAGGTGGTGATCAAGGTTGAAAACTAGTCATAATTAGTAATCTCGAGTTTTAAATTACATTCAAGCTGGAAGACAGGGACCAGCGGAAATAGTGTTGAGATCCTTCGGTCAAACTTCGCCCTGTTCCACGCCGTGAGCAACAAGAAGGAGAGCATAATCACTGGCGGTTGTATCGACACATCTCCGTGATCTCGCAAAGCGATTGAAGCTGAAGTGTTGCCCTTGGCCCCAAATGAGGCCTTTGGGTTGGAGCACCCTTGGAGCCTCCTCAGCAATTGTATTTTGTATTTGCAAAACACTGTAGGCGACAGTGCAAACGAGTGTGAGTGTGAGTGTGGGTGCAGGTGGATCGGACGGACGAGACCGGGCTTACATCACAAAGCGCGCTCTTCCCGACTCTCGCGTAAATCCCACCGAGTTCGGCGCGCTTTCTTCTCCCATCCCTTGATTCATGACCACCTCTCCTCCTCCCTGGGCTATGCACGAGGGACCCCTTTCTCCTCTGCCCACCCGCACGCGTTTCTCGGACACAGATATCCAGTCGCCCTCGCGCGTGTCCACCACGGCTACCTCACCTCCCTCCGCCCCACCCTCGAACCTCCTCATACCCATATCTGAGCATGCCGCGTAGTACTAGTACGCGTACTTCAGCTGCACTACGGTATCGCGCTCCGTCATGGTCCCCGTCATCCCACGAACGACTCGGGGAAGCCCAGCCGTGCCAGAGAGGCAGGCATAACCAGAACTCACCGAACTCACCCTGGGCCCCTCCCCGCTCCGGGTGGTATCAACTCAGCTCGGAGCCAATTGGCGCGGTGCGTATCGTATCGACGATAGATAGGAGTTACATTCGAAAGTGTCGAGTCAAGATAGACTGAGGTGCTACGCAGCCAGCAGGAGAACGGGATCGTAGCGACTGACGGACGGCCACGAGTGAGCAATTGGGTAGGATGTCCCCGCGAGCCTCCCGCCGATATGTAGCCTGTTCGGCCGGCCGGCGCATAACCTCCGGGACGGGATTATCGATATCTTGAGAGGCCGTACCCTCGCAGCTTATTCATAATCCAGAATTCGAATGCATCTCGGGTATCGAGCCGCCCGACGCGCAAAAAGGTGAGGAAGCACGATGCAGCGAGGCTGAGGGCTCAGGGTCGAGACAGACCTGGAGCGTAGCACTCCATCCGCCGAGTCCTTCTGGTACTACGTACGCGTAAACCGAGTCAGATCCTATGAAACCATCCCGTCGCGAAAATTGCAGACCGTCCCGGGCTGAGATATCATAGTCCTGTGAGAGACGGATTCCGGATGACGATGCAGTAGAAGGGCGAATGAATTATCACAGGTAGAGTTTGACGACGCGGCGGTGAGTCTGGATGAAAATGAATGTGGCCGTGAGCTGGTCAAGTATATGACCACCCGGAGCCCCGGACGACGGTAGCGTCCAAGGGCGTCGCAGAGCAGGAAAAACATGTCCGTCCTAAGGGCGAAGATTCTTGCCAGCGGACGCCATTGAAAAACTGAGCGATAACCAGCACAGTCGCTCTCGAGGAAAAAACGCGACGATCGGGAGCAAGAGGGAAAGCAGAAAACAGTTTCAAGAGACACGATCACACCAACAGAGAGATGCCAAAATCATGCGAGATTGTTATAGAAAATACATAAACGGTACAAAATGCGAGGAATAATATAGGATGAGAATGGTACACCGACAAGAAAATCACTGCTCGGCGGCAGCGCCCTTGCCCTCTGAGAAAGTCAATTGTCAGTCAGATGAAAGCGCAAAAAGTGAGCAGGGAAGACGAACTTTTCGTGCCGGTAGGCAGCAGAGACGGGTCGATGTGGGGAACAACACCGCCCTGGGAGATCACGACGGAACCGAGGAGCTAGTAAGGTGGCATGAGGACGAGATGAGGGAGAAGGGAAGAAAGCGCGCACCTTGCCCAACTCTTCGTCGTTCCGGATGGCGAGTTGCAAGTGACGGGGCACAATACGGTGCTTCTTGTTGTCACGGGCGGCGTTGCCAGCGAGTTCGAGGATCTCAGCGGCAAGGTATTCGAGGACGGCAGCGAGGTAGACTGAAGAGAAGAGATGAGGAAAATAGCCAGTCTGCAAGGCAGCTAAACACACCAGGTGCACCGGCGCCGACACGCTGTGCGTAGTTGCCCTTCTTGAGCAGACGGTGGATACGACCAACCGGGAACTGGAGACCGGCTTTGGAAGAGCGCGATTGGGACTTGGACGCGTCGCCAGAGCCCGCAGCCTTGCCAGACTTGGATTTGCCGCTAACTTTTCCAGACATTGTGTGTAGAGGGCGAGGTGGTTGGTAGAGCGGTAAAGCGAGGTGGTGGTGGTGGTCAAGAAGAGGGTAATGAGTTTGGTGTCGTTGGCGTGTATTTATACTGTTTGGCGTGTCAACAAAGGCGCGTCTCACGCGTCACGCGTCTGTTGATATGAGCCAAACAACATCAAACGTCACGCGTCCGTATATAAGCGACGCGCCTGATCATTCCTGTCTTCAACTTTCCGCCCTCCACTACCCACCGCAGCCAACCGCCGTTCTCCTCACTTATACGCAATGGCTCCCAAACCCGCTTCCACTGCTGGCAAGGCCCCCGCATCCACGGCCTCGAAAGCCCCTGCCACTGCCTCTAAGGCGCCTTCAAAGACCACCGAGAAGAAGGCTGGCAAGAAAACGGCGAAAGCCGCAGCCCCTGCGGATGGCGAGAAGAAGAAGCGCAAGAAGACCCGCAAGGAGACTTACTCCTCGTACATCTACAAGGGTGTGTGCTGTTGAGCTTTTTCCTTTCTCTCGCTGACTCTTTCCAGTCCTCAAGCAGGTCCACCCCGATACGGGTATCTCGAACAAAGCCATGTCTATCCTGAACAGCTTTGTCAACGATATCTTCGAGCGCATCGCGTCCGAGGCATCCAGTGCGTCCCTCGTGCTTAGTTCGCTCGTCTTGGTCTAACACTCGCCCAGAACTCGCACAATACTCCAAGAAATCCACCATCTCCTCCCGCGAAATCCAGACCTCCGTACGGCTAATCCTGCCCGGTGAGCTGGCCAAGCACGCTATCAGCGAGGGGGTACGTGTTCTTTCTGCCTCTCTTCGCTTTACTGACGCTCCCTTTAGACCAAGTCGGTGACCAAATTCTCGTCCGCAACGACGACGAAATAGATTATTCTATTCTCTCCTGGTTGCTGTACTTGGTGCTGTATCTATCTACATTTCCTTGTTCTTTAATTCTGTACTTCTATCCATCCGCATTGCCTCATCTATCCATCCATCGCCTCATCTTGCGCGTCCGATCTCTGAGAATGGTTTTGCAAGTCTCATGCGCATGGACCTTGGGTGGCCGCTGCCGTACGCTGAACAATTCAACCGCTCTCAACGTCCATTGTTGACCGCCCTCCCTGTTCTCCTTCCTCGTTCCGCTCGCCTCTATTCTCCCACTGAGCAAGTAACTCATGTGTGTTGATGCGGAGATTCGAACGGGCTGTTCTCGATGCTGTGTCTCTATCTCCGAAATAATAAATCTCAAGGATACCGTCTCTCGACCCTACCTTCTGGAAGCTCGGTCGATACGGCGTATCTGCACCCCTTCCAGCTCGCTGTGAACGCGGCTGCTCTCTACCTCACCCGGAGACCGATTCATGCGGAATGTCTTGGCGCTTTTGGCACAGGACGATATCGACCACGCTGGGCAGATCTCGTTTTGTCTATTACAGCTCGGATCGTACACTGTACACTGCCGTACAATCCTACAGAAAGCTTTCAGACCGGAATGTACTCGCTCTCAATTCCGGGTCCGCGAAGCCGTGCCATGAATCATGGCTCGGAGCCTGCGCGATCGAAACTATACCTCAGAGCCTGCGCATACGAACACCCTCTTCGACTCTGACGCGGCCAGTTGCACACGCCACACAAAATTGGCCTACATCTGCGCGGCCGCATCTCTGCTCGCACACTCGCGCCAATGTGAACGATTGACTATTTTAAGGGCACTGTGTCCCTCTGTCTCGTTCAGAGTCTAGATCTGCACCTCGATACACGCGACGCGCAGTGCCTCACCCTCTCCTCCCTTGGAGTGCCCCTAAGCCCATTTCTCCCTCGTCGCGATTCGAAGTGAGAAGCCCGGAGGAGAATTTGCTGACGCAATACTAGTACCCTGCGTTGCGCCCGGTCCTATAATGTCGATCGAGTATTGTGTACGGCGACCGAAGCTGTGACCTTGCCCGTCTCCGAGTCGCGCGTCAATCCCATCTCTGGGCTGACTGGGCTGGGCTCCCTCTACCTTACCAGCAGGGAATGTCACATCGGACCCGCTCTCGGCTTGTTCTTCCGATTCCCCAAGTCGCACCCTTAAGTTCTGACTCTCTCGCTACAATTCTCGAGCCTAAGTATGGCTCACCCAGTACTGCAGTGTTTCCTTCATCAAATTTCTTGTACACTTCCGAAGGAGAATCCTCTCCTATATCTTTGAATCAGTCTCTGGCTTCGAATATCCTTGCACGGGCTTCGCAGTGAAATTGAGCTCCCCCTGGGCCTCTCCTCCCGTTCACTATGACCCTGGGATTTGTCGCCCGCTGCTCCAAATCTGTCTCCGACACGACAAGTTGGGGGAAGTGCACACTGCTCACAAGGTGCCCATCCATTCGATTGACCCGATCCTACTACTCGAGTGGGTTCATTTTTCTGTTTACGCAGCACGTTGGCGAGAGGGTTAGAGCGCCGAAATTGTGGTTTGGAGCGCGTTCATTTGTGGGCTGTACTGATGACTAGGCAGCAAGGAGCGCGTCTCCGTACAATCTAGAAACCGAAACAATTTCCTTTTTTGCCCCGGGATATTGCGGCCACCTCACGGGCAGAACGTTCAAGGTGAGGAAGCAGATAACGCCGAGAGTCGGCTTGCCGGACAAGATTTCGAGGAAGGTCTGCTATATAATGAGGGGGGATGAAATATAAAAGGCGAGAACATCCGACAAGTATCTTGCAATGCATGTGCTTCCCACCCACTACATACGAGTGATCCACGAGGGATAGCATACATACACGTGCGATGCAGGTTACGCGATTGAGCGGAACTCCACCGCAGACTGCAAGCTCTGGAGCGCGACAACGTCCAAGTCTCTGGCCTGGCGGCAGGCTTGGCCGTCCACACGGTATAAACCTGTAGGCCCAATGAAGATGTAGAACATGTCGTTACTCTCTTTGGCCGTTATCACTTGGAAGGAACACATAACCAAGAGCTCCTGCTGGAAACGGCGCAAGACAGCGTGCCACGGTCGCGCATACACCCCCCGTTCGACGCCGTACACGTAGCACATAGGGAGCTCGAGGTGCGTCAGTGTGGCCCTGTGGCGTACGATGAACTCGACGATGTCGTAGTCTGCGCGCGCGGGATCCAAGACGAAGTTGTATAGGGACAACGTGGTGAGTACCGGAAGGTGGATGGAACCTAGTGCTAAGGCTGGCCGGGCTCCAACGGGATAACGGCTTCGGAGCGTGAGGGAGATGAGGTTGGTGCTGTTTTTCAATATGGACGGGACGCAGGCTTCCCAGAAATCACAGAGGGGTTGCTTCTGGTACCAAGAAGGACCGCCCTGATAGAGAACTGAGAGTTCTAATGTCGTCAATGGGCGGAAGAGGTTTTGGAATGCTTCCTTGGCATAGATGTTATGCGGTATGGGAATGAGGTGGTGCAGCGTCAAGGAAACCAGGGGGAGAGGGGGGTGGGCAACGAGCACTTCGAATAATCCGAGCTGCAGAAGCAGGAAATGGGATGAATTATTAGGGAAGGAAGCCGTTCCTTCAGGTTCCCGAAATTCGCGGTGAAACTCAAAGCGCAGAGTCCGGAGGTTGGGGAATTTCGTCAAGCCAGAGAACGCGGTAAAAAGCGCGTCTCGTCCCGGTTGACCGGTTATGTGTTCGTCGCTCCAGCTGCCTCCTCCTATCGGACCTCCATCGAACATGATTTCCTGCACCGCACTTCTGGTTGCCGGGTCACCAGCTTGGAGGCAGGCAAGCCCTTCTGCGCTCTGAACACTGTCTCTCACAGAGAGAACACGGAATATCAGTGGTGCGGCGACGGCGTTGAATGTTTTTGACGCAAGACGGAGATTGAAAAGGACGGTATTGTCTTCGACCAAGTTCACGATGGCCAGTATAAGTTCCACGGGAATATCAGACATGTGGTCCGACATGTGGTCCGCAATGAAGACGATGAAGAACAAGAGCCACCGGTGCGCAGGAATTTTGAAGAAGTGTTGTGCGGAGAGTGCAAAGTTGCCGAAAAGGGGCATTCCTGCCGGGAATTTCCGGTTATTTCCTCCTCGTTCAACCATGAGCTCTGTTAACACTGCAGCGGCATCCTGATCGTTTGGTGCAGCAAACAAGCTTGCCTGTTGAACATACGAGCGGTTCAAATTCTGGCGCCCGAACCCGTTACTAGCCGTTACTTCACTGCTATCACTTGATATCGCCGTGATCGCATTTGGTAGTTCACTCAACTGGCGCCCTCTGATGCCTTCTTCACCGATTCTTGGGCAACTGGAGCCAAAAGATCTGGTTCAACTCAGCCAAATTAATTGCATCTTCTTTTGACGGTCACTAGTAGTGCATAGAGGAAGGCTTGAATATCGATGGCTTTCCCTGTCCCCCAGATCTTTCTGAACGACGACAAGTGTTAGGTATCAGTGCGCCCTGAGCCTTAACATCTTTCTGAGTCTCGATAGTTTTGCGTCTCAACTTGCCAGATCCTCATGCATATCAGTCTACGGCCATATATGTCTAAAAGCAAAGTACGTTCTCTTTGTGACACAACCTTTTGGATGTAATGACCGCCCAATTAGTACCGTTAAAGCGATCCTCTGCAAAGCCCGTGTTTTTGAATGCATCCACGTCGCAGAACCTCTCCTTCGGCGGCCTAGTGCTTCTTCGTCGCGCGCCCTGGCCACAGTCCACCGCAATACCTCTCGTTCCAAACGCACGGGGAGAGTGTAACGTGGCCTTCCGAACAAACTGAGACTCAGATTGTTGCACGGACCACCGCGACAACACCGCGACAACAAGGTTAAATGCTATGTGAATCGACCTCAAGGCTCTCACTCCTGTCGACTCTATTGATTTGCCTTGTACCACGCTCTAGGCAGTTTTCTCACCTCACAGGGCCTTTCGCCGACAATTGTGATTCAATATTCACCGCTAATATATCTCATCTCGCTCCCCTCACACTCGCAACTAGTCTGTCTACGACAGACGACGCTACAAACGATTTTACCTCGTACCTCGATTGTTTGTAACTTGCAGCACACCTTGCGAATTTTTCTGCGTGTATTGAATCCTTCCTTCCCTATCCCTCGGCAAGTATCTGCACTGCTGAGTGGACTCGGCCATTTTCTTTCTAATGCCGGTGCGTCGGAGCTCGACCTTCTCCATGAACGTCGCTCATAATTAATAGCACGATTTGAGGCAAGCACTTGCGACGGGGCCCATGCACGTTACAGTGAATGGGCTGAGGGTGTACAGATAATCCTTAGAGTAAGGTCTATCACGTACTGAGCCTAAAATCAAATACGACAGGAATCTATCTGAATCGGAACCCCTGCTGCCATACTTCCTCCAAATCCCAACCAAGGCCGGCATGCATCCAGTTCAAGGTTGGGCTTTTCGCAATCCAATTCGATTGTGTGAGAACCGCGCTAACCCATCGAGTAGTTTCAAATCGCTCAGACTCCTGCTGACGAACTCACGAGTCCCGAGGGACGCCAAGCAGCCGGTTGCTGGTGTCGGCGCCTTGAAGGCTAGTGTAAGTCATTGCATGCAATTTCTCCACTCTCTCTCTGATTTTGCGTTGTAGGAACCTGAGCTGGTTGACGGCATCTTGAAGTCGATCCAGAGTATTAGTCCCGAAGCGCGGAGAGCCTTGGCCGATCCAGAATTATCGCGTACCGAGCTGTTGTCCGCGCTTTCGGCGCTGATCAGAGAAATTCACGAGTACCTCGTCACGCTGGGTGTATCGCACGCGTCGGTGGAGACCATCCGCGCAACGACGGCCGCTGCGCCGTACGGGGTGAGCACAAAGCTCACTGGCGCCGGCGGTGGTGGGTGCGCCGTGACACTTTTACCAGATGGTCGGTCATATCTCTCTCAAATACAACTTTCATATTCACACCTTTCTACCTACAGATTTCGAAGCGGAAACGCTCGACAAGCTAATCGCTGAGCTGGAACACGAGACCTTCGTGCCGTACGTCACCTCCGTTGGTGGAAGCGGGCTGGGCATCTTATCCCCGTACACGCCTCCCAACCTCGGCCAGGCCTCGCATTCTGTTATCCTTCAGGGCAAGTAACGCCGCCCGAGACCCCTGGTCTTGCTCCGCACGTGGACGCGGGCGATCCCCTGCTGCGACTGGCGTTTGAAAAGTAGACCAGCCTGAACTCCCGCAGTGGGCCGACGATTTGGGGCACTGGCTGTACGTTTAAATGGCGGTGGTCACGACCGCGAAAATATGTACATTATATTCAATCCGAATACAGACGGACAACTGGCGTTGAAAGTTAGTATGTATCTAATAGATATTTTGTCTGGACGATTCTCCTTCGCCCCAAAGCAGGGCTCCCGACTGGATTTCTGGTCTTCCACTGTGATTGGTCTGGTTCCACTGTGATTGGTCTGGACCGTAGAAGTATCCCGAGCCTTAGACCTAGACTTCACTTTGCCAGGTTTATCCAGACTGAAGAAATCTCATCTCTTCCGGCCTGCATGTCTCTACGCTTTAGGATCCATTGGAGAGGCTGGGCCAAATTAATGTCAGTGACTTGTGATTAAATCGTGAAGGAACGCATAGACGTACACGGTTCATGTGCCATTACAAAGTTCTTATAAGTTACTCGAGAAAGGCAGAAGTGCTGTGTAGTCCGATAGAGCTTTCTCTTGGGCCTATCTTGACGCCGCGAAGAGCAGGGAGAGCATGGAGCCACCGTAGAGCCTCGGAAACCTCTTGGACGTTCCAGGCCGGAATGGATTGAATATCAATGTATTCATTGTCGATGTAGCCCATAATGTCGTCAATGGAGTAACCATGAATTTTTGGGACGAAGGGCGTGTTCGGATTGACGACCGCCCTTTCGTTGACATACTGCGGCTGCGTCTTGACTTGGGGATACAGACTAGTCCAATTGCCAAGTGGCCGTCAAGTCGATGCAGCGTCTGAAATCGGGCTTGAAACGCTCGGCTCTGTCATGCCCATGTCTGCGTTGGGGATGGTCCTCCGAGTCCGGGAACCGGGCGTGCCTCAGGTGGGAGAGGAGTGCAAACAAAAGAGGCGTGAAGAAAAGGCAAAAAAAAATGAAAAAAAAATACAGCACTCCGACCAGCTGGACCTGCGGTCGTTCCGAAGAACTTACCTACATCACCGGTTGGGCAGATCCCGAAAACACTTGGCGAGTGGGCGACCTTGCTGTTCTCAAAAAGAGTCAAAAAGGTGAAAACATAAAAAAAAAAAGAGGGGGTGTTCCGCAGAACGAGTGCTCCGAAGAACACCTCTGTCTACATTAGTGCAAGCACACATGGCGGAACGGACGCCCATTTCGACAGGTAGCGCGGTCCAAGCCCGGCCGTCTGAAATCATGTGATCAGAACGGGATGACTTGACCTGAGTTTTGTATTCCGTTGGAGCCACCGGTTGTTTCGGCAAATCCCGAAAACCAAAAGCATCTGGCGAAAGCCGCCGCAATGTCATATCTCAGGAAATCGCATGCTTTATTAATATACCATTGGACAGCAATACAAGAGGCTTCACCTCGCGGTGGACGGTCGGATATTTACGCATCGCCCAATACTTATGTCAATCAAGTTCCCAAAACGGCCAGATTGAAATTGTTGCCATCACTTCGTGGCTTGTCTTTCAACCATCTCGCCCATCTCGTATCCTCTTTTCGCCTGCCCCAAAATCAAGTATTGAGGCGAGTTCTTCCCATACCATGTCGCGTATGCGAGTTAAACATCATTCTGTTCAAAGATAAGCACCAGCCCACTCTCCAAGTCTCTTCAACTCGCCATTCGCAAGGCTGTAGAGAGCTCAACACATCTACTGGGGCATCTTGTCGATTCTTCGGACAACTTTGTGGAAGCATCCGACCTGACTCTCGAGCTGGCGTACCATACAGGCGAACTGGCTCTCCGGCAATGTTTTGTTAAGCCCCTTCAAGGTCGCCTGCTGCCTGGGCAACCACGTGGCTACTACAAGGTACATCATGTTCAATTTTCCTCCCGACTCACTCGCTGATTGCCTGTGTAGACGAAGGTCTATCAAATGAATACGTCTCGGCGTCCGACGTTCCTGTAGCAGGTCAACAACCTCCCCATGCCCTCAGCAGTACCCAACTGTACGCGACGGTTGCCGTGCACAGAGCCGGATTTGACGGTGTCGAGATCTATGCTGCGAACGGCTACTTGCCCAACTAGTTCTTCCACGACCGCAGCAACATCAGGAGGGATGTGTATGGAGGGTCGGTCGAGAATCGCACCCGGTTTCCGCTCGAAGTTGTCGACGGCGTCGTCAAGGCCGTCGGGCTGAAGAAGACCGCGGTGCGAATCAGTCCTTGGGGCACATACAATGGTAACCTTCTTCTCGTTTCGAACAGAGGGCTGACATTCCTCGCAGACATGTACTTCGAGTACCCCAAGCCGACGTACACCCACTTCGTTACCCAGCTTCGCAACCGTCATCCAGAACTCGCATACTTGGACGTCGTTGAGCCCCGCGTCAACGGCGGGGTGACCGTGGATGTCGTTAAGGACGGATACTACAACGACTTCATCCGCGACATCTGGGGCGACCGCCGCCTCATTAGGGCAGGCGGGTGCATGCGGGAGACTGTCATCGCTGCCGCCAAGGAGAAGGGCGGCCTGACCGCTTTCGCTCGGCCGTACATCGCCAATGTAAGCTAAACCACATCTAGTGTTTCGCTTATCTCGACTCTGACGATGTGCTATTTCCAGCCGGACCTGCCATACCAACTGCTCCCCGGTATTGCGCCCGCCGTTGGGAACCGTGCGCTTTTCTACGCACCCGGAAGCCTCGACCCCAAAGGCTATATCGACTATCCGTTTGCGGTTCCTTTGTAGGTATAGTCTTGTCTTTTGCAAATAATTACTTGTAGCAATAGCTGTTTTGTCCGTAATCTCATAATTTCCCTCTTAGTCTCCCAAACACGGTTTCTCTACGTCAATTAGCGGAGATTATCGAGGTAACATTTTTCATTATCATTCACATAGTATACTACGTGGTGGATGCGAAAATATTCGTGACGTCGGTCCTTTTGTACGCGACCGCTACTAGTGGTAACATACGCAAGTCGGAGGTTAGAGAGTCGAGCGGGATTCCACCACCGACTGCAAGCTCTGGAGCGCGGCAACATCCAAGTCGCTGGCCAGCGGGACGGCTTCATCGTCGAAAGTGTAATAACCCGCATGCCTGTGGAGACAAACGTAGGCGCTGTACCCATTGGATGTGTCCGTCATTCGAAAGGAACGGAGACTCGAGAGTTCCTCCTTAAAGCGCTGGAGGACATCATGCCACGGGCGGGGGTACACACCCATCTCGCCCTCGCCGCCGTACACATAGCAGTCGCTGAGGTCGAGGTGCCTCAGCGCAACCTTGTGGCACAAGATGAACTCCGCGACGTCGTAGTCGGCACGCGCGGAGTCCAGGACGAAGTTGTGCAGCGAGAGCGCGGTGAGCACCGGGAGGTGGATGGAAGCGAGTGCTAAGGCTGGCCGGACCCCAACGGGATAACCGCTTCGGAGCGTGAGGGAGGTGACGTTGGTGGCATTTTTTAGTAGAGACGGGACACTGGCTTTCCAGAAGTCACAGAGTGGCGACTTCTCATACACGTGAGAACCGTACTCAGAGAGAACTGAGACATCGAGCGTCTTTAATGGGCGGAAGAGGTTTTGGAATGCTTCCGTGGCATAGATGTTATGCGGCATGGGAATGAGGTGGTGCAGCGTTAACGAAGTGAGGGGCGGTGGCGGCCGAGTAGCGAGCACCTCGAATATGTGGCAACATACCACTACCACCATCATCCCCAAAATCCAAGTTCGCCGTGAGCACGCCCAGACTGCCTGTCAAGCCAACAGAGCTACAGCTTCTGCGAGCTACCTACACGAGCCCTTGAGATGCAGAGAATGACTGAAAGGCGGCAAAATTTGTCATGTACGAAAAAACCGTATCCGATAAGATCACAGCGCATCCAGCTCATAATTAGTCCTTGAGCCTCGTTTGACCGCACACGGCGTCCCACTGACGTGCCTCTCCACTGGCTCTTAGCTCCTTCATCAGTCTTCTCTGTGCTCGCGGTCGCTGGCTCGTCTCGCTGCCACATTGCCTTTTCACCAATTCTCGCTTAAGTCCGCTGAGTCAGCATATTTCTGCCGCCGTCAGATCAACATCTACGCGGACACTCTGACAAATTAAATTGCTTGGTCTATCTTGGCGTTCCACGGGCTTCATCATTCTGGAAAGAAATGGTTTACTCCCCACTTTACGGTAACATGGCTCATCTCATCCCAAAATGTGCTATGCTCGATCACGCCCATACGAACCCTCAAAGACCTAAACCTGCTTTTCACAAACTTCTGAACAGTTCTCTTTAAATGTGCGGGCACAGCGGCTTGCTATCATGGACAGTAACTGAGATCACGGACATTGGCGCTCGCGAAACATCACAAATAGGGAACAGAAGTCATATGGAATGCTGCTTGCCCCTAATGCAGCTTCCTTCTTCCTTCCATCTATTGCGACACCATCTCTTCAATCTCTTTCCTGAATCCTTGAAAGTTGATCTGCACCCGGAAAACGGTGATAATTCCTCTTCGACTTTGATACCCGGCCGTCCCCAACGGAGTCTTAGCCTTGATTGAAAACTTTACACTCACCTCTCGTGGCAGTTCCAATGAACTTAAGGCAATAAGTGAAAGTATTGGTCAAAGACTAATTGGGACTGTGACAATTCTCCCATTCCACTACAAGTTCCCAGTGCTTAATGTTATGGTAACGAACCAAAATACATTAAAAAGGCGTAACTGGTGGACATACTGTCAAAGGAATGGGTGCGGGGTCAATTGACTCGAATGACAAGCTCTCCTTACATCACGGACGACTTGAGTCTCTGGGGGCTACGCACTGCACATCAGCCCATACTGAGGTTGGATAAACCTTGTAGGTTCAGAAAACTGGACTTTGAACTACGACACATTACTGTGCTCTTTCCAGTTCAATGACAAGTCCGTTACACCTACAATTCATCATGGTTTAATCCCTGCCTCACGGATATGTGTGTGTTAACCTGGAGGGATTTGGGCTGTTCCTGTGTCCCGGGTTTGTTTCGAGGTTCTCGTTTTTCACTATTTGCTTCTCTATTTTTCCTTTAGTTCTACCGCGGCGAGTCGGGAGATTGCGACCGTGAGCTCGGCTACGGGGGAGTGGAGAAGTCCAGGGACCGTAGTGTACAAAGTGCCTGTACACTCAGATACTTCCTGGGCCCCGGCGTTCCTAAGGGGGACCGTGCCGTGTAATCCTACCTACCTGTACTATTTCGATCAATTCGGCACCAATCCGGAAATTTTAGTACAATTAAAATCCAAAAGAATTCCGATAAATTGAGAAAAATTATTGCTGCAATAAAAAAAAATGGGCGTGACGCGTGACTGCCGAATTGAACGAAATTGTACAGTAATCCTATCTGCAGAAGTAGAAGGTGGGACGGATTATCAGGGAAAGAAGTCGTTTCAAGTTCCCGGAATTGAGCATGAAACTCGAAGTGCAGAATCCTGAGGTTACAGAATTTGGCCAGGCCAGAGAACGCGGCAAAAAGCGCGTCTCGTCCCGGTTGAACAGTTATGTGTTCGTCGCTCCAGTTGTCTCCTCCTATCAGATCTCCATCGAACACGATTTCCTGAACCGCATTCCTAGTCGCTGTACCACCAGCTTGGAGACAGGCAAGCCCTTCTGCACTCCGAACACTGTCTCTCACGGAGAGAACACGGAATATCGGTGGCGTGGCGACGGCGTTGAATGTCTTGGACGCAAGACGGACATTGAAAAGGACAGCAGTATCCTCGACCGAGTCCACGATGGCCAGCAAGAGTTCCACGGGAATATGGGACATGATGTTATGAGAGACTCAGAGAGTTCAAAAGGGAATCCTTCGGCCGAGAATTGCCGCACTGGTTTGGCTTTGCTTTTGCTACAAACCATGAAACTTGAACAAGCCCGACATCACCAGGTTGGGCGGCTTCGACCATGACATTTGACCGCGCCAAGGATAGCGCTGGTCGAAGCAAGGGGGGCGATCCTGGTCGAACCCGCTGTGGTCGGTCAAGTCTTGAACTTGGAGCCCCCAAGCATTGCTCTACGGTGGTCGCATACCACCTCGACGCATTAATGTGCGGAGAACGTGCAGACACCTATCAGGAGACTCCCTGGACTTCCTCAGTTGTTCGGACTCCCGCGACCGGATCGCCGCCTGAACCTTGATCTTTTGCGCTGCACCACTGATCACCGAGCAAGTATATCACGACTATGTTTGAATGATAGCAATGCAACGCACCCATGGCGTCCGATTCGAGCAGCACTCAACCCATTGCTCTTCATTTTCAGAATCTCGTCCGTGTCGCAGGTGAAACAATTGAAGGTCGCGTTGACCTCAATGAACGACTCGCGCGCAAGGATGGCATTGAACAATTGCGAATCACAATGGAAGGAGTCAGCAAGACGTATGCATTTCTGCGCCTTTTGGAGCCTCAGAATAACATTGACCGTACTTGCAGACGGATCGCTCGCCAATTCGGGAGAGTTGTTGTTGTCCACAAACAGACCGTCCATGTGGGTCCATCTCCGACGTTTCTCTGCCTGTCTCTGAGAGATGACTAGCTATTTTCTTCGAGTGAAATGGCTCAAACTTTGTGGAACTCCAAGTCCGAGAAGACTGGCTTGGACGTTGTCTCCTGCCCCTTCCGATTCACGCTGCCCGAAAACCTGCCATCTTCGTTTTTCTATGAGACGGGCGCTGCAGCGATCAGATATTCCCTCGAAGTTGTCGCGGACCGACCTGGCCTCTTGCACAGGAATCGCCGGATCCGGAGAGTCTTTCCAGTCATGCCTGCTGCCTCAGAAAGTCAACTATTAGCGAGGGAATCCCTGAGACAGGGATGGACCGGTCCATGGAAGGTTACCACGCAGGACGCGCAAATTCGACGAGGATTTTGGGGCGATTATTCGCACGTCCATGCAACTGTATGGCGTTTACCAGTTGTCCTTGACTTGCTGACTCTTGATTTTTTTCTCCACCAGCTCTCACTCCCCGATCTTCCTTCGTTTCCTACTTCTGGTTTCATTCCGTATACATTGCACATCGTAACCGACACCAAGACACTTTTTCGATCTGACCGCCCGGAGAAGCACGGGAAGCCGCTGTTCCCTGAGCCCCCTACTCGATCCTCTGAGGTGCTGCAAGCTTTGGTCCGGAAGGTAGATTACACCGTCACTGAGGCGGCGGGAACCCATTATAAAGAGAGACGAAATGAGACGTTTGATCTTCAAAGAGGGCAAATTCGGACAGATAACCCCTCGTCGTCGTCGATGGCAGGGCCTACACACACTTCCCATTCCCAACCTGAGGTCCATACAATCGTCGATGAGCCCGAGTGGATCCCGACAGACCAAGACCGGGGTATCTGGCGGCGTTCAGTGCGTTTCACCTCCACGCTCGCTTTTCCTTTTGCACCCACATGCGAGACGGAAACTATCAACTGGGCGGTGAGTACTGCGTTTTCCTTTCTTTCTCACTTCTAACATTTTCTTCCTCTCATCCAGTACACACTGCAATTCACTATTCCGTTTCCCGGAATATTATACGGCAATGATCTCAAGCTCGAGCTCCCAATCAATCTCTGTCCTGCTTCCGCATGCCCACCTCCTCCAATTAGGGCTTCGGGGTCGTCGAATCTTACCTACGCAGACGTTCTCCCCGCTGGACCACCCCCCATGCTTGACCTGCCTCCGTATGTATCATTAACACCTTGCAAAATATTTGCTGCTCAGCTTGGTCGTCCCGCAGCGCGTATTGGGCGAGCGAAACACACGACTGGGATGACGAGAAGGATCCCGGGGAATGAGAATGCAGCAACTCATGGCCTCCGAGGGAAAGGTGCACGCGCACTGACCTCAAACGAGTCGGACGAAGGTTCTAATGCATGCTACGGATACTCGCAATGTTCAGTTATTTGTCCACCTGCGTAATCACTCATCCAATATTGAGTACAAGAAAACAGACCGTCGTTTCGACAACGGTGATTGTATATTCTGTTATTTCCTGACTCGGGGAGATCGTGCCGTGTGATCCTACCTATCTACCAGCCTAGAATTTGGCGGATTGGTAAACCTCCCAAGTCAATATCAAGTTCGCTATCCTCCCGATAACATCGAAGCCAAGGCAGCCTAAAAGCGCGGCAGTTCACGGGGCGCGCTTTCGAGATTCTGAGCTACAGTCGGAGCTCGCAACCGACAGCTCGCCGCCCATTTGGCATTCAAGGGAGACCACGGGGCAAAACTATGGGAGACGTGCCAATAATCACTTTGTACAAGACTAATTAGTGGGTCGGAGTAATCTGAGCGAAGAAGCCATGGATTAGGGAGTCGGGTCTGATTTCATGGCGGAAATCAAGCTCTGAAGCGCAGCTTCATCCAAGACTCTGGCCTGACGACCGGCTTCGGGGTCAATGCAGAACGGAAAGGAAGACGAAGGGTAAAGATACTCCAGCTCCACAGTATCGTCATCGGCCGCCCCTGGTCGCACCAGTTGAAGGGCACGAAGACCCAGGAGCTCCTGCCGGAAGCGTTGGAAGACAGTATGCCATGGGCGCGGATACACGCCCTTTTCGACGCTGTATACAGAGCACTCAAAGAGCTCCAGCTGGGTCAGTGTGGCCTTGTGGCGCACAATGGACTCCACGATGTCGTAGTCAGCACGCGCGGGGTCCAAGACGAAGTTGTCTAGCGACAGCGTGGTGAGCATGGGGAGGTGGATGAAGGCAAGTGGCGATGCCGGGCGGATCCCGACCGGATAATCGCTGCGCATTGTGAGCGACGTGAGCCTGGTGGAAATTTTTAGGATGGAGGGAATACTGGCTTCCCAGAAGTCACATAGCGATGAGTCCGCATAGCGCGCATCTTGGTTAGAACGGTCCGAGAGAACAGAAATCCGTAGGGTTGTCAATGGGCGGAAGAAGTTCTGGAATGCTTGGGTCGCATAGATGTTATGTGGTACAGGGATGAGGTTTGTCAGCTCCAACGATGTGAGGGAGGGCATTGGGTGGGCAGCAAGCACCGCGAATAATCCGAGCTGCAGAAGCAGAAAATGGGATGGATTTTCAGGGAAGACACTCGTTTCAAGTTCCTGAAATCGGGGATAAAACTTGAAACGGAGCGTGTGGAGGGCGGGGAATTTGGCGAGGCCAGAGAACGCGGCAAAAAGCGCGTCTCGTCCCGGTTGACCAGTTATGTATTCGTCGCTCCAGCTGCCTCGTCCTATCGGATCTCCATCGAACACAATTTCCTGCACCGCACTTCTGGTTGCTGGGTCACTAGCTTGGAAGCAGGCAAGTCCTTCTGCGCTCTGAACACTGTCTCTCACGTACAGCACACGGAAAACCAATGGTGCAGCGACAGCATTGAATGTGTGCGATACCAGACGGAGATTGAAAAGGACAGTAGAGTCCTCGACCCAGTCCACGATGGCGAGCAGAAGTTCAACGGGAACAGAGGCCATGGTTATAGTATCAAACGAGTAGCATCAGTCCAAAAAGGAAATCCTTCGGCCGGGCCGCCGATTGCCGAGTTTACCGTCTCCCAACTTGCTCCCAACTGGCAACCAGTCCATTACTGCGTTCAATTGGCCCATTCTAACACCGTCTACAAGTCCAACACTCAATTGGAGCCGTAAATGCCTCGAGGTGGCATGCGACCACCATGGTGGCCGCGCAGTACTTACTTACGGGCTTCAAGCAACCAAGTTCAAGGCTTAAGAGACCAAAATGCCTTCAGCCAGGAGGTCCCGCTTCTGACGTTTCTCCAGAATCTCATGTCGACCAGCGCTGAACCTCTGTTGCCCATTCGGGGTCCAGGAATCATGAGATTTAGCTATAGCGCCGCCTGAGCGCTGAGCGCCCGAGTGTCAATCTTTTGCACCGGGACTACTCATTTCCCCGAGCAGCAATCTATATAAATGTTCGACTAGCGATGTAGCCCGCTCATGGCCTCCGATTCGAGCAGCATTAAACCCATTACTCTTCATTTTCAAAATGTCGTCCGCGTCGCAGGTGAAACAATTGAAGGTCGCGTCGACCTCAATGAATCACTAGCGCGCGAGGACGGCATCGAGCATTTGCGAATTGAAATGCGGGGAGTTGTCAAGACGTCCGTATGTATTTCTGCGCCTGTGGGAGTAACATATTCACTGTACTCGCAGACGGATTACCAGCCAGTTCATTGGCGGAAGAGTGGTTATCACTAACACACAGGCCGTCTCTGTATGTCCATTCCCGACTTTTACGCTGTGTCCGATAAAACCTTGGCACCTAGTTGTTTTCTTCGAGTGAAATGACCTAAACGCTGTGGACATCCTAGTCCGAGCAGATTGACTTGGACGTCTTCTCCTTCCCCTTCCGATTCACGCTGCCCGGGGACCTGCCCTCGTCCTTTTTCTATGGGAAAGGCTCGCCCCCAGGTATTCTCTGGAAGTCGTCGCGGATCGATCTGGCGACAGGAACCGCCGAATCCGGAGAGACTTCCTGGTCATGCCTGCTGCTTCAGAAAGCCAATTATTAGCGAGGGAATCTCTGAATCAGGGTTGGCCCGGCCCATGGGCCAAGCAGGAAGCAAAAATTCGACAAGGATTTTGGGGTGATTGTTCCTCTGTCCAAGCAACTGTGGGTTTTTCATCACTTGGTGTGCGGACTTTGATTGTTTCCAACAGCTCTCACTCCCCGAGCTTCCTTCGTTTCCTGCTTCTACCCCTATCCCATATACACTGCACATTATAACAGAGACCAAGACTCTTTCTCGATCTGACCGTCCGGAGAAGGACGGAAAGCCGCTCTTTCCCGCTCCTCCTACCCAATCCTGAGGTGCTACAAATCCTACGGCGGACGATAGAATACACCGTTACCGAGACGGCCCGGGACTGTCCATAAAGAGAAACGAAATGATATTTTCGATCTGCAAAGAGAACAAGTTCGGAAAGATAACACCTTGGCGTCGTCGACATTTGGGCTTATCCCTGCCCATTCCCAACCGGAGTTCCGTGCAATTGTCGATGAACCCGAATGGATCCCGAAAGACCAAGACCGCGGTATCTGGCAACGCTCTGTGCGTTTCACCTCCACGCTCACGGTCCCCTTGCGCCGACATAGGAGACGGAAACTCTGAACTGGGCGGTGCGTACTACTGGCTTTTCTTCCCTTTCGCACCTCCTACATTTTCTTGGTCCAGTACACACTACAATTGACCGTTCCGTTTCCCGGAGGAATATTATTCGCTAACGATCTCAAGCTCAAGCTCCCGATCCATCCCGCTCCGGAACCGTCGAATCCCACAGGCCGCCCCCCATGCTCGACTTACCTCCGTATGTATCAACACCTCTCGTAGAATTTGCTACTCAACTCGACTAGCGCACAGTACGTATTGGGCGAGCGAAACTCACGACTGGGACGAAGGGAAAGACGACGAGGAGTGAGCATCCAGCAACCCAAGGCCGCTGAGGGAAAATAGATATAGAATCACAAATGCGATAAATGATATAATAATGTAACGCGATTCGGGGAAGGTCCTGACTTTTTTTTTTGCGGTTTGACCGGATCCACATCAACCCCAACATGGGTTCCGACCCAAACACTATAGGCGGATAGGCAGACTCCAACCAAAGGCGATTTCTATCCCCCGCTAGACCGCCCAGCCGCGCCCGTCAAATCATGCTCCGCACCATTCACCAGCAGTTTCTCCACGCCTAACGAGCGCGCTCCAAACGCCTCGACGGCGAGCGCGGTGTCGTAGTTGCCGTTGAATCCAGAAAGCTCCACCGTCTTCAGACCCGGGAAAGGCTCGCACCACTTTGCGAGCGACACGTAGGCGGATAAGTTCAAGAATGCGACGTTCTCCTCCGCGAACACAAACTCCAGCGCGGCAACGAGCCTGAGCGCCGAATCCTCCTCGCGGAAATCGAGGTCTAAATCCGTGGCAAAACGTGGGAGTTTTGGCGGCACGGGGAGGACGAGGGCGAGGGCTACAGGCGCCAGGCGGGATATGATGGGGCGCAGGGACGCGTCGGTGAATATTAGGTCGAGTCGCGTGAGATGAGATGAGACGCGAACGGAGCGCAGTGTAGATGAGGGGTCCATCGCTTGGAGGAGATATGAAACCTGTGCGGCTGGGGCCAATAGATCCCTCAGTTGGGGAAGATGATCTGGAGGAAGGCGCTCCTCCAACGAAGGAACGACCACGGTGCCGAGATGCAATCGAGTTATACTCGGATGGCGAGAGAGGAAGAGATGCATCCGTGAGGGTTTTATCCTGCCATTCAAGATTGCGAGATCGCGGAGGGTGGGGATTTCTGTCACCAGAAACAGCGCGTCGAACGCGTCGGTCGGGACAGATGAGACGTCGATGGAAATAGAAGTGAGAGGAAATGTATTTAGAACATCTATTGTCCACGCGCTGCAATAGGGCGAGAAGAGGACTTCAGAGTGAAGACTGAATGTCGTGAGGGTTTTCTGGCGAAATGCGGCGGCTGAGAGCGGAATGCTGCTCATCGAAACTCCAACCGCCGGATCGCGAGTCCGGCGGGAACGAAAGCGATCGCGCTTTGGGATCCGAGAGCCACCAGAGACCGTGTCATCGAACACGGCATTGACCGCCAAGCTGGTGCAGGATTTCTCCAATACCGCGTTGAGGGCCCGGACGATATCGTTGCAATATGTTGCCTGCCCTCCGTCGAAATAGTCTTCTTCTGAAGGAAGACTGAATTGAAGATTGGTTGATTCTATACGGCTCAGTATAGAACACAGACTGCGAAATATGGCAAGATCTTTGATGTTTGAATGCGGGTTTGAGAAAGTGCAGGATAGATTTTGGACGTGGTCGAGAAATAACGAGGTCTGCAAGGCCTCTAGAGTGCGCGTCGTTCTCTCGGCTGAAATGGAGATACTGCAGGACCCAGTGGAGGAGCTTGCTTCTAGGCAACCAATGCGAGAGAGATATATTGGCAGTGCCAAAAAATGTAGGCGACGGCAGAGAGTTGAAAGAGGATACAAAGGTGATGGATGTCGTAGGTGAGAGAAGACTACAAGGAGGATCTAGGGATGCACGGTTGCAGCTCTGAGCTCATGAGATGAATCATGACTGTGTGTTGCGCTCACCTCGTTGGGCAAGGAGAGCAGACTGGGCTTGCTCATCAAAATCTCCGGGGAAGACATGGTACGGCTCTGACTCGGAACTTCTGTATACTCCAACCAGTAATCTGAGTGAGAGTCTCAGATAAGGGAACGAAGTGCGCGAGGCCGCCGTCAATGATGAGCACAGCCACTTTCTGCTTGTCTTCCTCAACCATGACGCTCTTCGCCCTCAAAGCTCTTTCTTTCGCGTTTTCTTGTTGGATTTTGCGCGTATTTCTCACTTGTATCGACATATTGAAACAGTAGCAGCTCAAAGGACTTCTCCCGACTTCCTCAATCATTTCTTCGACAGTGTGTGGCTCTCTTGCGAGTAGCTAGTCCTCTTCTATCAAATTCTGCGTCTCTTTTGTGGACATATGCGATCACATCGTATTATGAAAAATTACATCAAGATGGTGGAGGCAGTCGCACGCTCTCTCTTTCTCTTCTTGGCTCGCGCGGGTCATTATACCACGAGGTTTCTACGCACAACGCGACGGCACTTCTGTCTAGGGCGACGGCGCATCTTTCGTCTGCCGCACTTTTATCCGGCGCATCTAACCTCCAGTGTCTGCGCACTTGGTCAGCGTGATTCAAGTTGTCTAGTACGGCGCGTTTATCCAGCGCAATGGCGCATACATTGCGCATCTATCTGGTGTGACGGCGGATGATCCTTCCGTACCTATCAAACGCCGGCGCACTCCTATCCCGCGCATTAGCCACGCTGCATTTGCCACCTACTATCTGCGTCGCGGCGATCCGCGCATGTGCCCTTTCCTGTGTGACAGACCCGTTGTTCTCAAACCTTCTTTCCCCGGTGATAGCGCCTTATTCTCAAGACCCCTGTAGACCCTTCCCCTTCTCACTGTGGAGCAAAGGCTGAGGCACCCAGAAAACGGATGCCTCAGAAGTATGTCCTTGTTCAAAGATTTCAGAAATATGGTTTTTTTTCTTTTTCAAACAAGGGCATATGAAATGTCAAAGACTTGCACGGCTGAGGCATCCATCTGGGTGCTAAGCGCTGAGTTCTGCCCATGTTCAAGATCCTTGAGAATTCGGCCTCGTACGGCTGTGCTCCGGCCTTTGCAGTTGTGTGGCAATATACGTTACGTACAAGCGCCAGCAAAATATTTTCATCACGCCAGCTGCGCTTATCATGCGAGAGAGACAGTCCGCTAATAGATTTCTCTTTCTGCCACCATGTGGTCCACACACTACGACGTCCTCATCGTCGGCGCTGGCGTCGCAGGCTCCTCACTGGCGCACGCTCTTTCTACTCTCCCCCGATCGAAACCCCTCCGGATAGCCTTGCTGGAGCGTTCTCTTACCCAACCAGACCGAATTGTGGGCGAAATTCTCCAACCAGGCGGAGTTACGGCCTTGGAGGATCTCGGTCTCGCGTCATGCCTTGAAAATATTGACGCAGCCCATGTCAAAGGCTATTGCATGCTTTCCGGCGACCGGACAACCGAAATCCCGTACCCAGCGACCTCGGAGGGCCGCTCGTTCCACCACGGAAGATTCATCACGAATCTTCGAGAGGCCGCCCGCAACTCCGTCGGCGTGGAGGTTATCGAGGCAACTGTCACCGAGCTGATCCATGGCCATTTTCACCGAAAGGTCATCGGGGTTCACGCGATCCGAACCGACAGCACTGCATCTGGAGAAGATGGGAACAAAGTAACGTTCCTCGCGGATCTGGTAGTTGTCGCAGATGGGTCCTGCTCAAAGTTCCGGTCAGCCGTGATGGGTCAAGTGGTAGGAAAGGCACCGACACGCAGCCACTGCGTCGGAGTAGTCTTGGAGGATGCGCCGTTACCTCTTCAGGAACACGGCACAGTGGTCCTTGTTCCGGGCTCTGGTCCCGTACTACTGTACCAAATTTCTAAACGCCATACCCAAATGCTAGTCGATGTCAAACAGTCCCCCGTTCCGTCCGACTTGAAAGTGAGTTATCCCTCATAGGGATCCCCCAGCTCACCATACCGCAAGTCGCACATCCTCACCAAAATTGTTCCTCACCTCCCCTTACCGTTGCGCTGCGCAGTCGGAGTCGCCATAGCGAAAGGCGGCCTCCGGAAAAACCCCAATTCGTCTCTCCCGGCCGTTCAACAGGGAACCTCCCTGTCGTGTGGCATCCTTCTAGGAGATGCTTGGAATATGCGACACCCTTGGACAGGCGGTGGAATGACCGTCGCGCTAAACGATGTCGTTATTCTCCGATCCTTGTTAGGTAGTCTTCCAGACTTCAAGGATCACGAACAAGTCAATCGTGTCGTGCGCCAATGGCACTGGCGCAGGAAGGCGGTGGCGTCGACTGTGAATATCCTGAGTGCTGCGTTGTACGATGTCTTCACTGGGGACGGTATGTTTTCTGAATCCAAACTTTACGATAACATCTAATTTTCCTTTCATCAGACCAAGACCTTGCCGTCCTCCGGAGAGGATCAGTCAAATATCTCGAACGAGGCGGCGAGTTTATCGATGGTCCCGCCTCGCTTTTCTCCGTGTAAGCGGGCACCCACCCTAATTTTCTTCCCGCAATTACTAAATTATTTCAGTGTTGCCCCGTCACCTATGCGCCTGATTTGGCACTTCATCGCCATCACATTCTATTCTATCTGGGTGCTTTTCACCCACCCCCGGCCAACGCTTGGACTCAACGGCAAACCGCGCCACGTAGCACCCTCCTTTGACGAATACCCCCTCTTTTTCCAAAGAAGCATCAACATCGTACGCCTCTCTCTCTCGTTTTTCCCCCGTCGTCGAGTGACTCTAACCTTATTCATATATCAGCTGCGCCTCGCGCTCCTCGTCTTTGTTCCCCCAATGTGGGCAGAACTCCGCTGGTGGGCGCCCCGCACACCTCCCAAAGTCGCAGCAAAACCGGTGCGCCGCGAGCCCACCGCAGCGACCGAAAGCGTGACCCTCATGGTTTACCTCGTTTGGTTCACCGTCCCCCTGGTGCTCTGGACGTTGTCTCTGCTCGCATTCGCCTAGCGAGGACATTTGATTCTTATTCCATTTTATCGGATCGGATTGGATTGGATTGTTGGAGATACATATAGGATATTTTACTATACCGGGGCATTTATAAACAGCACACATATCCGTAGAGTGATACAGTTGTAATTGCCTTTAATCACTTCCATTAGTGCTTTCGATACAAAATTTAGTTTTTTGAGCTACATCGTCAGTACATCGATTCCCTTCAGCTTTCCGCGCCTTCCGCGCTGGCGATGGAAGAAGACCTTGTGAGCGCTCGCAAGGCAAGGGGAAATAACGAGATACTAACCTGCATTAGCAGCACCCTGCAATGATCCATCATGACATCCGTAACATTGAACTTCTCCCTGCTGATAACCTCGCTATACGGCAGCGAGCTGACAATGTCCTTGACGAATACCCCGCGGGATGGCGTGGTAGACGACGTCGTGACGATTCTCCGCGTCCATTTGGGCTCACAACCGAGCTCGGGCCCAACCTCTGGCGCCTTTCCTTTCCCCTTCCCTGTCTCGCTCCCGGGCATCATATCTTCGGGATCGCGCAAGGAATACGGATTGTAGTCGCGGATGCGCAAATTCCGCTGCACAGGCGCACGCCGCAGGCCCGTGACACCGTCCACCCACTCGTCCGCGTCATCAACTACATCAAACGCGATGCTGTTGAGCAGCTGCGCCACGGTAGGTGGAGCATCCAACTCATCACCCTCCTGATCGCCGTCGCCGTCGTCCAACTGCGCATCCGCTTCCTCAAGGTTCAAGGGCACCGGTCGCAGCGGGTTCGCTAGGTCAATGCACTCGACCGTCTTGAGCCCGTACAGCGCGTGCTGCCAGTCCGTGCTCAGCGCCTCGTCGAACCAGCGCGTATTCGCCGGGCCCCACTCGTCCCACGGCACGGTCTGCACGCCGCTCGAGGCGGCTAGCGCGTGCACGTGCATCCGGCGCGAGCGGCTAATCACGGCCTGGGGCGGCGGCGGTGGGAAGGGTGCCTGCTGCTGAATGTTCACCGCGGTGAAGAAGCTCGGGTGCGGCGAGAACAGCTGGTACAGGTGCGGCAGAGGCAGAGAGTCTGTCTGCGATTGCGGCGACGGCGAGGGAGTGGTCGATGACGAGGACGGTGGTGTGTTCCGGGGTGCGGCACGCAAGATTGAGCTGGAGGTAGAAGACGGGCTTTTGCAGCCGTCGATCTTTCGCTGTGGGGTGGCCGCTGGGGCTGCGGAGTTGCCTGCATCAAGGAACATCTTGACATTCAAAAAGAACACGAAGGAGTGGACGCGGTGGTCACGCTGGCCCGTTGGTTTGAAGATGTAGAGACAACACGCGAGGATACGTTCGTCCGGGCGGGGGTAGTATACACGGTGGGCCATGGTTTCTTTGCGCGGAATGTAACCAGGCGCCGGGTTTGAGCTCATACAAATATACCTACATGGATGTTCAGAAAACCGCAACAAAAATCGAAAAAAGCGATACCAATACATGAAGCCCTCCTAGGTAAAATTTTATTAGATGGCAATCTGACCGTGAAATTGTTTTAAAACCTTCAGCGGCGGGAGACTATAGCTGCTTTTAAGCTCAGGAACCGTAGAGCGCGAAATAGGGTTCTCGAATGTGTAGCACTCAAAGCGGCCGGACGGCCGTACGACGAGAAAGGTGCTGTCTGAGAGAAACGTAAAGTCCTCGATCCCCGCCATTCGCGCCATCCCGCACTAATGGAGTTAGACGTGAGGCAAGCTTGAAGGAAAGGACAAAGACGCGTACGGAATGGTGAGATCCGTAGCGCCAGTTGAATATCTGCAAATGCGCACTGACGCTATCGTGTACCTCTTTGACCAAAAGCGCGACGAGATCACCGGCAACTTGAACGCGTACCGCGCCGGTGGTCTCCAGCGGAACCAGGTGTTCGGTGACTTTGGGGAGACATGGTAGAACACCCATAGGCAGCGAGCTCTCGGGATGGGGCTCATTCGTGGCAAATGAGCGTAAATGGATTTGGTAGACAGATTCACATCTACGCCGGTTAGAGCGGCCAAGATATACATTTAACCACTCACTGAGCAGGAGCGAGTGCTACGAGCACAAGCAGATCCTGTGGCGGATCCATAGTGAAGTCGACGATTTTGATGTCACCGCCCATCGCGTGAGTCCAGTTCCGGAGCGGCGGTGCATCGGAACCAGCGGGCTCCGAGGACGGCAGCTCAAAGAAAGAGATACCTGAGGTGATTTTGTTATCGTCTTCGCAGTTGTTCGCGTAGAACCCGCTCGCAAACTCGTACACTGATCCGCTGGGCGGAAGCGCGAGTTTCTGAAGGGTATTCCAGTGTTGGGGTGAACGCCAATTGCGCTCGCGGTCTCGTAGGATTTTCAGACGAGCAGAGAACGGGGGGAACTCGGTCGGGGGTAGTAGTGAGACCATGCGATGCTTTGCGAGTTCCAAGTTGAACTGCAGACGTGACGACTCGAGGACCAGACTGCGAAAATATCTATTGACCTGAAAGAACAAAGGGTTTTCAATATGGGGGAGAAAAGAAGAGAAAAATGAGACGCACGGCGCCACATGCAAGCAGGTCGGTCAGCTCTAACAGGTATAATACCTGGCACAAAATCTCGACAGGCAGCCTTGGGCGCTCCATAACACAGGAATCGTGTTGGCAAGTAGTTTTCTCGCAGAAAATGACAGGGAAGGCAAGAAACCGAGTCCAGCTTGAGTGCACACAGCTGGGAAACGGCGGAAACAATAAATGGACGGAGAAGGAGTGCTGTTGCTAAATCGGGCACTAGGATCTTCCACGCACCACAGCCACTCGGCAATGGACCAGCGTGGACCTCCAACCCGGCGGGATGGCTAGCCAGGGAGGTAGGTCGTATTAAAAACCGAAAAATAACCCAAATACCACAGCTAAAAGTATAAGAAAATGGTTCGCATTATCCCACCCTTCCCCTATATCATTGGCATGGATTATCACTCTGATTCCCAATCCCGCACAATTACTAACGCCAGCTCATTCAATTGGTAAGCAGCCGTGAAAGCGTCGCCCTCATTCAAAAATCAATCAGAACAAAGCTAGGATTGCCGTTACCGCCGAGTGGTGCGCAGCCGCAGCCGGATGACAAGTATTTCAAATACGCATGGGAATTATCGAGAAAACGCTTGCGAGTCGACTCCATTAACTCTGGGCATGTCAGAGGGATCGCTGACGCTACAGTGCCTCCTTGTTCCTGATGGGGACCTCTGCAGTTGTACATCCTTCCTTCCTTCCTGACGAGAACCCCATCACCGATGAATGGAATGATGTTCTTCTTTTAGTATACCTACGAAATATGGATCAGACTATCAAGGTCAGCATGGAATATCACCTATGTGTGGTCTATGGCTGCCCGCATAATTCCGCGTGCCCGTTAAAAACTGTCGCGCTGATTGAAAATGTAGAGAATCTAGACGAGCGGGTAAAAACCGAGTAGCGAAGAACGCAGACAAAGAAGAGGAGAGAAGCCAAGTGGCCGGCGGAGACGGAACGGTCCTCAAGAGACTTGGTCTAATTGGCAGCTCTTGGCCTCTCTTGCCAGTTAGACTACTTTGCGTAGGAAAACAGCGGGATCCGCGGCCCGCGGGATAAACTAGCTCGAGGACCATGATATCGGAGGAGTGGGGGTTGCCGGAGGATTCCTGTACAAGTGACAAACAAGGTCACAGCATGCAAATGAGATTTTCGGATTCCTGGTCGGTGCTTGGTCGTGGCAAGCCTGTAGTGAAGACGATCCGACGATTCCAAACTTTGAATCGATCGATTTTACGCGGACGGTGGTGGCGCTTGGCCCGCAGACGAGACGCAACGCGGGACATACGCGGAAGGCGTTAAAATTCGCTAAAAGAAGAAGGCAAGGTCCACACCCTGTTGCCGCGTGCGTAATGCAAGAGTCCAAGACGCGTGGGACTCTGTGTCAAACGCCATCAGTGCCCAAATACGAGCAGACAAACTCATCCTTTCAGCCTCTTTTGGCAAAAAATACGTCATGATCTTTTGGGTACACACGGGATCCACCAGCGCCCCTGCCGACCGCAGTGAGACTCGGAAGGAGGATAAATTCAGGGCGATCGCGAGTTGATGTAGCCTAGCCCGGTGATTTAAAGCACCGGGTGCAGGGGAAGGGCTAGGGCATGAAGCAAGTGCGTGACATCGGCCCGGATGTAGCACTACTTATCGGCCGCGGCGAAGAGCGGTGCATTTTCACCACGAGGGTGACCTCCGCACCTCTGATATTTTCCTTGCCCTGGGCTCAGCCACTTAACGACGGATCATTCAATATCTCTGTATCTTTGATTTCTAATTTACCTGCGGCACCGAATCTGGGGTCAGGGTTTGCGAGGGTTATGGGTTTGCGACCACATACTTAACCTGCCGTTATTCTGAGCACAAATGATATCACTATAACCCCCATTCGGTATTATGGCAGGAGAGAAGAAACAGAATGCGGAGGGTGCGACCTACACCGTGCTCACGGAGTCTGATGTGTCCGATGAGCTTTCCCGCCATGCGCATCCCCAATCGATCGGCTCCACAGACATCGTGTCCATCCAGCCGTGCCCTACACCGTCCGAGTGCACCCAAGACCGTTTCGTCGTCGCCGATTGGGTCATTTCAGACCAAACCTGGCGCTTCCAGGCCGTGTTGGACGGGCATGCAGGGCACGATACCGTCGACCACGTTGCTCAACAATTGCCCGGAGCGGTGTATGACGCTCTCGTCGCCGCTCTCGCTCTCGCAGAAGGCCCACCCGACGTGTCCGAGCTCCTGCGCAAGGTAATCGCAGACATAGACGCGCGTATCGGACAGGACCTGCTGGATCTCTTTCCCGATGGCCTCGACAATATATCCGACGACGAGGTCGCAGCCCTCATTAACGACGGAGGCGCCAACTCGGCCAAGGTGCTCCGCTGCATGCGCGGCTCGACAGTCCTTGTGGCGCTCATTGGTCCCGACCTCGACATATGGGTCGCAAGCCTCGGTGACTGCCAGTGCGGTAAATGATACTCTCTGTTGCTTCCCCCGGCACTGACGTAAATCGAATCAGTCCTCGGAGTCAAGATGGCATCGGGCGAGTGGCAGACCACCGTGCTCAGCTCGAACCACAACGGCGCAGACGCCGATGAAGCCGCGCGGATCCGTAGCGAGCACCCCGACGAGCCCGAGTGCATGCTCCAAGACCGCGTGCTTGGTTCCATCGCTGTAACGCGCGGTTAGTCGTTCATTCGGAATCATTGTTCACTGAGGCTGATTTCGGGAACCGCAGCGATGGGCGACTTCCTCTTCAAGCTTCCGCAAATATACACAACCCGGGTCTTCCTCAACTCACAGCCCGGGTTCCGGTTCTCGTCCAAGATCGCAGACTTCCTCCCGCGCAACCTCACACCTCCGTACCTCTCCGCCCAGAGCGACGTCCAGCACATCCATGTCCCGTCGCTCGGGGGTTCGGCGGCGTTTTTGGTTCTCGCATCGGACGGGCTCGTTGACATCTCGGGCGACACGTACGGAATGCACCACCGCGAACCGTTGGTGGGTGGGAAGAAGTGGGTAGAGGTCTTGAGCAAGGAGGACCGCGCGGGGAATGCGGCGTTGTATCTGCTGAGAGACGCGATGGGCCGGAATGCGGATGCTGTGTCGTCGCTGTTGACGGTGGAATCGGAGAAGCGGTGGATGGACGACACGACGATTATGTTCACAACGCTTATTTAATTCTCTTTCCCTTTTTCTCCGCGAACAGAAGCTGCATATCGCCAGTACTTGGTAACCAAAACACGGGCGATGAAAGGAACGGGACGGAGATGCGCCGGGGACGGTGAAACGCCGACGGAAGTGAACTCTAAGAAACGGGCCTTGGTCGCTAGATTAGTGAACAGGCAGTATCATCGGCGCTCCAAATGAATAGTCGTAACCGTCAGGCCCGCATAGAAACCACGTCGGAGCCTTCTGCAAAGCTGCAAGATGGCCGAAGGTGTCCCTGCACGCCTCGATGAACGCGAAATCCGAGGTGGCACGTTGAATCTTGTCTCTCGAAGCATTTGTCCATACGAACATGAGTTCTGTCGTCGGAGAGAATCTGCATTTGGACCGCAACCAATATCTAAAGGTGAGAGCCAGCCACTGTCAGTGCCAGACGCTGGGGCAGTGGTACACACTCGTATTTCTCTTCGTAACCGACTCGGAGTGCCCCTCTTTGGCAAACAAATGGGCCTGGAGTACTAGTGTTGGCGGGCATTGTCCAAGGGTTTTCTTGGCTGCGTGGATGAGTTGCTTATTTGGAACCATCCGGACGCGTAGGCGGGAGTTCCAAGTCGACACGGCCCGCGCACGTAGATAGCTTGGTCAATGGGTGGAAATTTTCTCAGGATCCTAGAGTGGAAATTCATGTTGGAAGCGAGGAATACCCGCTGGGTTGCAGCATGGTCGCGCAAGGAAGCCTAATAACACTTGGGTGAACTCCAAAAGGCCCAGACCCTTTTTTGGAAAGATTCCCACCTACACTGCACCTTCATCGTCTCCAATTATCTCTGGTCGGGACGCGCTCTCAACATGTCCTATGTTCCTGCGGAACTCTTGCTGGCCATCGTGGACTGCATCGAGGGCACTGCTGTCCTTTTCAACCTCCGTCTTGTGTCGAAAATGTTCAATGTTATCGCGGCGCCGTTGGTTTTCCGTGTTGTCTCTGTGAAAGACAATGTTAGGAGTGCAGAAGGGCTTGCCTGTCTCCAAGCTGGTGGTACACCGACTAGAAATGCGGTGCAGAAATCGTGTTCGAAGGAGATCCAGATGAACGTGCCCACTGGAGGGACGCGGACATAACTGGCCAAGCAGGGCGAGACGCTGTTTTTGCCGCGTTCTCTGGCCTCGCCAAATTCCCCAACCTCCACACACTACGTTTCAAGTTTTATCCCCGATTTCGGGAACTTGAAACGAGTGTCTTCCCTGAAAATCCATCCCATTTTCTGCTTCTGCAGCTCGGATTATTCGCGGTGCTTGCTGCCCACCCAATGCCCTCACTCACATCTTTGGAGCTGAAAAACCTCATCCCTGTACCACATAACATCTATGCGACCGAAGCATTCCAGAACCTCTTCCGCCCATTGACGACCCTACGGATCTCTGTTCTCTCGGACCATTCTAACCAAGATGCGCGCAATGCGGACTCATCGCTATGTGACTTCTGGGAAGCCAGTATTCCCTCCATCCTAGAAATTTCCACCAGGCTCACGTCGCTCACAATGCGCAGCGATTATCCGGTCGGGATCCGCCCGGCATCGCCACTTGCCTTCATCCACCTCCCCATGCTCACCACGCTGTCGCTAGACAACTTCGTCTTGGACCCCGCGCGTGCTGACTACGACATCGTGGAGTTCATTGTGCGCCACAAGGCCACACTGACGCAGCTTGAGCTCTTTGAGTGCTCTGTATACAGCGTCGAAAAGGGCGTGTATCCGCGCCCGTGGCACGCTGTCTTCCAACGCTTCCGGCAGGAGCTCCCGAGTCTTCGTGCCCTTCAACTGTTGCGACCGGGGGCGGCCGACGACGATACTGTGGAGTTGGAGTATCTTTACCCTTCGTCTTCCTTTCCGTTCTTCATTGACCGCGAAGCCAGCCGTCGGGCCATAGTCTTAGATGAAGCTGCGTTTCAGAGCTTGATTTCCACCATGAAATCACACCCGACTCCCTAATCTCTGGCTGCTTCTGCTCACCTTGTGGCAGGTTACTCCGACCCATTAGTTAGCCTTGTACAAAGAGCAGTGATTGTAATGTTCCAACTTCAAGGCACGTCTCCCATAGTTTTACCGCGGTCTCCCTTGAATGCCAAATGGGCGGCGAGCTGTCGGTTGCGAGCTCTGACTGTAACTCAGAATCTCGAAAGCGCGCTGCCGCGCTTTGTTAGGCTGCCTTAGCTTCGATCCTATCCGAAGGATAGTGAACTTGATATTGACTTGTGAGGTTTGCGAATCCGCCAAATTCTAGGCTGGTAGATAGGTGGGATCACAGGGCACGATCCCACCGAGTCAGGAAATAACAGAATATATAATCACCGTTGTCGGAGCGGCTGTCTGTTTTTTTGTACTCAATATTGGATGGGTGGTTACCAGGTGGACAAATAACTGAACAATGCGAGTATCCGTAGCATGCGCAACGAGTAGTACATAACTGTGTCTTGACGGGACCACGCCGGAATATACCTACAGTCGAAACGGTCTGTCAACGGACGCCTCAGGCGGTGGTTGCGAGTGTTGCCTGGGGCCGGGCCACGCTGGTACACAATTCGCGCTGCTCAGGTGCGAACGGTCTGTCAAAGGACGCCGCAGGCGGACCTGTGACCGTCGCGGCGGGCGGGGCCCGGTTATAGACAATTCGCACTGCTCAGGTGCAAACGGTCTATCAATGGACGCTCCAGGCGGAGTCACGGACGTCACCGCGGGCGGGGCCCTGGTCCTCGCCATCACAACCGACGGAAGCGAGTCGTTGAAGCCCCCTCCCTCACCCAATTCTGCATCCTCTCGGTCCATTCCTCATCCGTCACGTCCCCCCATTTCCTGAACGTCTTCACAACCAAGAATAGAAAGACCAGGTCTTGAGGGCCTTGAGCGGCTGCGGTTTTATGGTCTCAATATGAGGATAAAATACGCGTGAAATCCACCAAGAAAAGACGAAAAAAAGGAGTTCGAGAATGAAAACTCCGATGAAGGTAAAGACAAGACACAGAAAGTGAACTTCATCCGGCTCGTTTGACGCCAATGCGCGTGCACCTTTCCCTCGGAGGCCATGAGTTGCTGCATTCTCATTCCCCGTCATCCTTCTCGTCGTCCCAGTCGTGTGTTTCGCTCGCCCAATACGCGCTGTGGGACGATCAAGCTGAGCAGCAGATCTTTTGCAAGGTGTTAATGATACATACGGAGGTAGGTCAATCATGAGAGGTGGTCCAGCGGGGAGATCGTCTGCGTACGTGAGATTCAACGACCCCGGAGCCCTAATTGGAGGAGGTGGGCATGCCGAAGCAGGACAGAGATTGATTGGGAGCTCGAGCTTGAGATCATTGCCGTATAATATTCCGGGAAACGGAATAGTAAGTTGCAGTGTGTACTGGATGAGAGAAAGAAAATGTTAGAAGTGAGAAAGAAAGGAAAACGCAGTACTCACCACCCAGTTGACAGTTTCCGTCTCGCATGTGGGTGCAAAAGGAAAAGCGAGCGTGGAGATGAAACGCACTGAACGCCGCCAGATACCCCGGTCTTGGTCTGTCGGGATCCACTGGGGCTCATCGACGATTGTACGGACCTCAGGTTGGGAATGGGATGTGTGTGTAGGCCCTTCCATCGACGACGACGAGGGGTTATCTGGCCGAATTTGCCCTCTTCGAAGATCAAACGTCTCATTTCGTCTCTCTTTATAATGGGTTCCCGCCGCCTCAGTGACGGTATATTCTATCTTCCTGAGCAAAGCTTGCAGCACCTCAGAGGATCGAGCAGGGGGCTCAGGGAACAGCGGCTTCCCATGCTTCTCCGGGCGGTCAGATCGAGAAATTGTCTTGGTGTCGGTTACGATGTGCAATGTATACGGAATGAAAACAGAAGTAGGGAACGAAGGAAGATTGGGGAGTGAGAGCTGGTGGGGGAAAAAATTAAGAGTCAGCAAGTCAAGGACAACTGGTAAACACCATACAGTTGCATGGACGTGCGAATAATCGCCCCAAAATCCTCGTCGAATTTGCGCGTCCTGTGTGGTAACCTTCCATGGACCGGTCCATCCCTGTCTCAGGGATTCCCTCGCTAATATTTGACTGTCTGAGGCAGCAGGCATGACTGGAAAGACCCTCCGGATCCGGCGATTCCTGTGCAAAACGCCAGGTCGGTCCGCGACAACTTCGAGGGAATATCTGATCGCTGCAGCGCCCGTCTCATAGAAAAACGAAGATGGCAGGTTTTCGGGCAGCGTGAATCGGAAAGGGCAGGAGACAGCGTCCAAGCCAGTCTGCTCGGACTTGGAGTTCCACAAAGTTTGAGCCATTTCACTCGAAGAAAATAGCTGGTCATCTCTCAGAGACAGGCAGAGAAACGTCGGAGATGGACCCACATGGACGGTCTGTTTGTGGACGACAACAACTCTCCCGAATTGGCGAGCGATCCGTCTGCAAGTACATTCAATGTTATTCTGAGGCTCCAAAAGGCGCAGAAATGCATACATACGTCTTGATGACTCCTTGCATTGTGATTCGCAATTGTTCAATGCCATCCTTGCGCGCGAGTCGTTCATTGAGGTCAACGCGACCTTCGATTGTTTCACCTGCGACACGGACGAGATTCTGAAAATGAAGAGTAAAGGGTTGAGTGCTGCTCGAATCGGACGCCATGGGTGCGTTGGATTGCTATCATTCAAACATAGCCGTTATATACTTGCTCGGTGATCAGTGGTGCAGCGCAAAAGATCAGGGTTCGGGCGCTCAGCGATCCCGTCGCGGCAGTGCGAACAACTAAGGAAATCCCGGGATTCTCCTGATAGGTGTCGCAAAAGTCCAATTTGAGTTATAGGCAGGCACAACTCACTATAAGGCCGTATAACTCTGTAAGATTTCAAGGGGGTCTATAAGGCTCGAAAATCGACTATATTTATCTGTAAGTACTTACGGAACTTACAAGACTTATAAACACTTAAAGGCGGTTATTGAAGCTTATAAGCAATTCCCGTGGAGTTGGGAAAAAGCCTTTCACCCTCTCTCACTAGAGAGGCCACCTTAACAATGCTACCATAGTACTAGTGGTCATTTTATACTGGCACTACTAACTAAACATCTGACCTAGAATATCAAAGTAAGGTTGAAACTGTAAATTTATTGACATGGTTCGCGCTGGAAGGACACCAGTTGGATTATGTACCTTGCTCGAGCCACCGGGTTCAAAGCCCATGCTCTGCTGAGTTAGTTCTCGGAGTCACTTAAAAATTGTTTTTCTCCAGATAATGACTTACATGTGATGCAGAATGCAGGGTGGAGAGGCCAATTGAGAAAATGATAAGTCTTGATGGAGAGGGGCCTGACTGAGCCTGACCAGCCCTGATTCTACCTGATATGTTGCACTGCTGAGCCTGAGGCCTGAGGCCTCATCAGAGCGAATTGGAGTTTTTCCAACATTGGGTTTTTCCAACACAATCTTTGAGAGGCGGGCTCAGCTCTTGAATATCCATAACACTACTGGAAGGTGGGGAGAGTTATAAGCAGTTACAAGTACTTATAGCCCATCTGTAAACTAGTTGTAAGTCAATTATAAGCTGCCTATAACTCTGTAAGCCCTGCTAAGCCCTTATAACCCAAAAGGGACTTTTGCGACAGGTGTCTGCACATTAATGCGTCGAGGTGGTATGCGACCACCATAGAGCAATGCTTGGGGGCTCCAAGTTCAAGACTTGACCGACCACAATGGGTTTGACCAGAATCGCGCTCTTGCTTCGACCAGCGCTATCCTTGGCGCGGTCAAATGTCATGGTCGAAGCCGCCCAACCTGGCGATGTCGGGCTTGTTCAAGTTTCATAGTTTGTAACAAAAGCAAAGCCAAACCAGTGCGGCAATTCTCGGCCGAAGGGTTCCCTTTTGAACTCTCTGAGTCTCTCATACCATCATGTCCCATATTCCCGTGGAACTCTTGCTGGCCATCGTGGACTCGGTCGAGGATACTGCTGTCCTTTTCAATGTCCGTCTTGCGTCCAAGACATTCAACGCCGTCGCCACGCCACCGATATTCCGTGTTCTCTCCGTGAGAGACAGTGTTCGGAGTGCAGAAGGGCTTGCCTGTCTCCAGTCTGGTGGTACAGCGACTAGGAATGCAGTGCAGGAAATCGTTTTCCAAGGAGATCCAGATAACGGTACCCACTGGAAAGAGCACATAACTGGCCAAGCAGGACGAGACGCGCTTTTTGCCGCGTTCTCTGGCCTGGCCAAATTCCGTAACCTCAGGATTCTGCGCTTCGAGTTTCACGCTCAATTCCGGGAACTTGAAACGACTTCTTTCCCTGATAATCCGTCCCACTTTCTACTTCTGCAGATAGGATTATTTGAGGTGCTCGCTACACGGCCGCCGCCGCCCCTCACTTCGTTAACGCTGCACCACCTCATTCCCATGCCACATAACATCTATGTTACGGAAGCATTCCAAAACCTCTTCCGCCCATTAACGATGCTCGATGTCTCAGTTCTCTCTGAGTACGATTCTCACGTGTATGAGAAGTTGCCGCTCTGTGACTTCTGGAAAGCCAGTGTCCCGTCTCTACTCAAAAATGCCACCAACATCACCTCCCTCACGCTCCGAAGCGGTTATCCCGTTGGGGTCCGGCCAGCCTTAGCACTCGCTTCCATCCACCTCCCGGTGCTCACCGCGCTCTCGCTGCACAACTTCGTCCTGGACTCCGCGCGTGCCGAATACGACGTCGTGGAGTTCATCTTGTGCCACAAGGCTGCGCTGAGGCACCTCGACCTCAGCGCCTGCTATGTGTACGGCGGCGAGGGCGAGGTGGGTGTGTACCCCCGCGCGTGGCACGATGTCATCCAGCGCTTTAAGGAGGAACTCTCGGGTCTCCGTTCCTTTCAAATGACGGACACATCCAATGGGTACAGCGCCTACGTTTGTCTTCACACGCATGCGGGTTATTACACTTACGACTACGACGTCGTCTCGCTGGCCAGCGACTTGGATGTTGCCGCGCTCCAGAGCTTGCAGTCTGTGATGGAATCCCGCTCGACTCTCTAACCTCCGACTTGCGGCACGCGTATGTTACCACCAGTAGTGGTCACGTACAAAAGGACCGACGTCACGAATATTTTTGCATCCAGCACGTAGTATACTATGTGAATGGTAGTGAAAAATGTTACCTCGATAATCTCCGCTAATTGACGTAGAGAAACCGTGCTTGGGAGACTAAGAGAGAAAATTATGAGATTACAAACAAAACAGCTATTGCTACAAGTAATTATTTGCAAAAGACAAGACTATACCTACAAAGGAACCGCAAACGGATAGTCGGTATAGCCTTTGGCGTCGAGGCTTCCGGGTGCGTAGTAAAGCGCACGGTTCCCAACGGCGGGCGCAATACCGGGGAGCAGCCGGTATGGCAGGTCCGGCTGGAAATAGCACATCGTCAGATAAGCGAAATACTAGATGTGGTTTCGCTTACATTGGCGATGTACGGCCGAGCGAAAGCGGTCAGGCCGCCCTTCTCCTTGGCCGCAGCGATGGCAGTCTCCCACGTGCACCCACCTGCGCTAATGAGGCAGCGGTCGCCCCAGATGTCGCGGATGAAGTCGTTGTAGTATCCGTCCTTAACGACATCCACGGTCACCCCGCTGTCGACGCGGGGCTCAACGACATGCAAGTATGCGAGTTCCGGATGACGGTCGCGGAGCTGGGTGACGAAGTGGGTGTACATGTCTGCGAGGAATGTCAGCCCTCTGTTCGAAATGAGGAGAAGAAGGTGCGTACCATTGTATGTGCCCCAAGGACTGATGCGCACCGCGGTCTTCTTCGGCCCGACGGCTTTGACGACGGCGTCGACAACTTCGAGCGGAAACCGGGTGCGATTCTCGACCGACCCTCCGTACGCATCCCTCCTGATGTTGCTGCGGTCGTGGAAGAACTGGTTGGGCAAGTAGCCGTTCGCAGCATGGATCTCGACACCGTCAAATCCGGCTCTGTGCACGACATTCGATGCAGCCGTCGCGTACAGTTGGACGTACTGCTGGATCTCCTCCACGGTGAGGGCATGGGGAAGTTGCTGACCTGCTACAGGAACGTCGGACGCCGAGACATATTCATTTGATAGACCTTCCTCTGCCAGCACTGCTGGTTCTGCAGTTCGGCCCAGAGCTCATAATTTGAGGCACATGTAGGATCCCTTTGCGTGCACTGCGTCGGTGATCTATGTATTCGTCAATTAGTCGAGAGTGAATAATTTAAAAGCAAGTCGAATACACTGACTGTTTTCCATGGAGTGATCTGCTCGTCAGACCAGAACCCAGGAGCATACTTGTATCCCCCGACACGCGCAGCAATAACTGTTGCTTCCGAGATGAGAAGACTTCCAGGGGTGCTCGCGTGTTGGTGGTAGTACTCTGCGACGTGGGGAAGAGGAGCGTGGTTCGCGTCGGCTCTGAATCGGGTTGTTGGGGCGTAAACGATGCGATTTCTGACTTTAACGTCTCCACAAGGGCGGGCTGGAATAATTTGGAGGTGAAAGGCGAGGAGCTTTTGAGATGACTGGACGATTTGTTGTTGGTCTCTTCTCAACGTTGAGGAGCCCTTTATACTCCAGACGACCCAGACCCGTATTGAACCAGTAAGGTAAGCGCAGGTCATATAAGCCTCGGTGTGGCTGGTAAAGCTTGGAAACTGAATCGGTCAACAATAATATTAATTATATGCTGTCTTGAATCGCCGCATGCCAAGTCTCGCATAGAAAACACATCAAATCGTGTGATTGCGCTGGAATTGCGACGACTACAACCAGATTCATGAGTGAAACAAAAACGTGAAGGCGAGAACGAAGAGTGAGTTCGACTCCGACTTCGGCCGAAAGTCGGCTCTAAATCAAAGCCGAATCGCTAGCCGCACCTTTGGAAGCTTTCCAGTGTTTCCACATTCTACAAGTCTTCTATACTGTGGTTCAGCGCTCAGCGATCGCTCTCAAATCTCGAGTACTCAGGTTTATCACTGTCAAACTTCTGATTGAAGAGATAAAAGTCGGAATTACGCACACGAACTATTTCTCCATCCTGGAGTCTATGCAGAATCCCAGTCGAAGTGGTCTCGTCAAAACCCTCGCTGTTCTGCCAGGATCAGGACTTAGGGATGGCTTTTGATTCCAGTCTCATTCCTCCCAAGAACGAAATCAAGCAAAGCGCTGATTACCGACCCGTGCAAAATTGAATACCGGAGCGCCTTAGATTTGAAGATAAAGTATTCTACAAACATCCGTGTTGGAGTTGTGGCCACCTCCGTCGACTTTGCGAAGAAACAAGTCATACTTGACGGCGGGAAAGATTCTCTCGTCTATGATAAACTGATTTTTGCTCCAGGTGGCGATCCACGCAAACCCCCCCGTGTTCCCGAGGAATTCCAGTGCGTTCGAGTTATAGGTTCAGTCCAATGCGTCCCTTGCTATGTTGCCGTTCCACAGAGAACAAAAATATTTTGTTTCGTTACCCGCCCATGATATACAGAATGCTTGTTGCGACAGTTTGATGTGGAAATACACAGCTACATCACAGAGAAAATGTGCGGGAATCCGGAGCAATCGAAGCAGCATGGATTTACGCTGAATAGTGTGTGTGTTGTTCATGGTCGTGTTTGGGGGTTGTACACCAAGGTAGATTGAAGCCTTGAAGGCGGAGTGTAGAGAAGAATACAATCGGCGCAAATGGCGTCCAGAGAGGGACGGAGTAGATGATCAAGGACGAGCGGCGCGTTCGTTGATAGGCTGCCTTGCAGAGGATGGTGAATGTACACTGGGGCGGAAGTAAGGCTTTGCGGTGAGTCGCCGATAAGTTATGGGTTGCGTGCGGATGGGACCTGCGCTCCGATTGAAGCCGGCTCTCGGGGCGGGGGCAACCTTGAGACCTTGACGGGCGGGATCCTTGGCGATGTCCTCAAAAGTCGGTGTCGGGGCATGCGCAGCGCCAGTATTGGGAGCCGAGATCGCAGATCTGAAACCAGTAACAAAGGCAGACGGGAACTCCCGCGCACACTCCATAAAGGCGTCACGGTTTTCTTCCCAAGTGGCAGATGCGTCTCTTATGATCTGTGCTCCACATTCAAACCGATGAAATAGAAAGGGAAACCGAACCATACCTTCCGGACCCGACCCAGGCAAGTTTCCGCAGGCCTCTCTCGCGATTGAACGCCAAGACTTAGACATTCGCGAACTGATATTTATGAGAAAAATAGAAGAATATTCGGGTGAAGCTGAACATTTGATAAACCGCCCAGATTCTTCTGCCTGTACTTGACGTCGCTTGGTAGGATGATTTGCTTTTCTAATATACTTGAGTGGAGGCATCGCATTTGCATGCATCTGTGACTCACTTCTCGTTGTAGGCGACGTAGGCCGCATTTGCAGAAGCGATGATGGGCTGAAACAGGCAGTCGAACGTATTTTGGAGGGGCCGACGATCGATACGGTTGAATAGACTTCCGAAGATTATATACATCGTTTCAGCTGCGACGCGGTCGGAGAGGTCTGACATGTTCAGATCAGATCTTTTGACGAGAAGGGCAAGAGTTTGGTCGCCGAGAATGTGCAATTCAAGGGTCTACACAGGCAATCAGCGAGTGAGTCGGGAGGAAATTTGAACATGATGTACCTTGTAGTAGCCACGTGGTTGCCCAGGCAGCAGGCGACCTTGAAGGTGCTTAACAAAACATTGCCGGAGAGCCAGTTCGCCTGTATGGTACGCCAGCTCGAGAGTCAGGTCGGATGCTTCCACAAAGTTGTCCGAAGAATCGACAAGATGCCCCAGTAGATGTGTTGAGCTCTCTACAGCCTTGCGAATGGCGAGTTGAAGAGACTTGGAGAGTGGGCTGGTGCTCATCTTTGAACAGAATGATGTTTAACTCGCATACGCGACATGGTATGGGAAGAACTCGCCTTAATACTTGATTTTGGGGCGAGCGAGAAGAGGATACGAGATGAGCGAGAGAAGCCACGAAGTGATGGCAACAATTTCAATCCGGCCGTTTTGGGAACTTGATTGATTCACATATTGGGCGATGCGTAAACGTCCGACCGTCCACCGCGAGATGAAGCCTCTTGTGTCGCCATCCAATGGTATAATAATAAAGTATGCGATTTCCTGAGCTATGGCGTTGCGGTGGCTTTCGCCAGACGCTTTTGGTTTTCGGGATTTGCCGAAACAACCGGTGGCTCCAACGGAATACAAAACTCAGGTCAAGTCATCCCGTTCTGATCACATGATTTCAGACGGCCGGGCTTGGACCGCGCTACCTGTCGAAATGGGCGTCCGTTCCGCCATGTGTGCTTGCACTAATGTAGACAGAGGTGTTCTTCGGAGCACTCGTTCTGCGGAACACCCCCTCTTTTCTTTTATGTTTTCACCTTTTTGACTCTTTTTGACTCTTGTGAGAACAACAAGGTCGCCCACTCGCCCAGTGTTTTCTGGGCTTCTTCTTTTTTATGTTTTCACCTTTTTGACTCTTTTTGACTCTTTTGAGAACAACAAGGTCGCCCACTCGCCCAGTGTTTTCGGGATCTGCCCAACCGGTGATGTAGGTCGCAGGCCCCGCCTCTGCCCGAGGCAGCCTGAGGTCAGAGCAGGAAATGCGTCGGCTCCTGTGGCGGTTCCTTCAGCCTGTCCTTCTTCAGAAATGCAGCTGCGCACACGTCAATGGTCAGTACCCTGACTGCGGATCGAACATGGAAAGTGAGTGGTGGAAAAGTGTTTTCCTGATCGCAGCACCTGTTTGGCGGCGGCTTTGTTCTAAAAAGAGCACTTCCACTGCTCAACATGCTGAAATCCCCTGGACACCAAAGCTGAGTTCAAGAAGGTTCAAGAGAGTTCAAGGTTATGCCCCATGGTCACCTGTTGTTGGCCCTTTGGCGTTTCCAATGATTTCTTCAACTCGCTGAATCTACTGCTGGGGCCGAACCCGAGATACAGCTGTAGTTGTTGCATGCCACACTGCTCAAGGGTCGATCGCGTTATCCTCCGCCGCCCAACCTTTAAATTTGTTCGCAGCAGTCTGTACTGCGCATCGCGTATATCATCCATTGGAATATCTATAAATGTTCGAGCGGGCTCCCAGTCATACAACACACTCATGGTGTTCGATCCAAGCAGCATCCAACCCATTACTCTTCATTTCAGAATCTCCGTATTGCAGGCGAAGCAATTGAAGGTCTTGTCAACTTCCATGAACCACTTGCGCGCAAGGATGGCAACGAGCATTTACAAATTGAAATACAAGTAGTTATCAAAACGTGCCCGGAATGGGCCACCCTCTGGAGCTCGAGGCTCCAAGCCATCTTCGTTCTGCGTCAGCATGCTCGCTTCCTCCAACCGGGACTCCAGGGTCGCCGGTTAGCTACGCTGGACCACCATCTGATTTCCCTCCGTACACACCAACAATTCCTAAGAATTTGCCCCTTAATTGACCGACAGGCTTCAGTGCTTACTGGGAGAGCGAGAACCAAGACTAGGACGACGAGCAAGTAGATCAAAACGCCAAATTTCCACAACGTTGTACCATGTCTGTGTGCTTGCACTATTTATCGTCTTAACCCAATAATTTAAATTAAATTGTCGAGTACTCTCTCCATGATTGTCTGTGCTTAAGGTATCAATTCCACTTGAGCTCAACCAGACGACGGAAAGCGTAAGCCTCGAAAATTTTGCAGTAGGAAAGGTTTCAGCAAACATAGATACAAACATCACGACGCTTGTGGCTCAAAATAGCAATTTTCCTACAACAAAATATCTGATCGATTAGAAACTCTGAGCCCAGCCGTGCTGTAGTGATGCAAGCCCCATAAATGAGACAAAGCTCTCTATGCCCGCCGAAGAAGAGAACCCAGAAGGCAGATAATATAACCTTTTGGACCGAGGTTTAAGCCTCCAGGTGCGCAGTAAAGCGCACGTCACAAGAAGATGAGCGGGCAAGAAGTACTATAGCCTCACACTTTTATTATGTGTCCTGGGTTGGTCGTTGACTTGCGCAGACTCCCGACTCATATATAAATGCATCGACATCACGCGTTGGGCTCGGAATAATATAGCTGAAGCTGAGAAAATAGTACTAGTCTTTCGTCTGAAATGCTGCCGCACTGGACTAATCGTGCTCAAATCTGCTCAAATAAAAGGGGAACTTCATGTGATTTACTTGGTTCAGTGCCTTTGGTTCCACCAGCCGAGTCGGAGGCAAACTAACTGACTTAACTCATACAGCTCATAGAAGGTCGTCAGGCCCGACTTCAGTGGCTGGTGGGAGACGTCTGAGCACGGTAGACAGATCAGATGCTCAACCTGCTTTCCCTTCGCATAACATGGTCATGGAATCAAGCAGCGCCGAGTGTACCACCCGATTGGGATCAGCCGCCAGCATGTACTTCAGGTGCCCGAGTGCCAATAGAAGCCTTCGAATGCGCACTGGCATCTGACCGGTTTCTGTGAATAGGATCGCGAGCATGAAGTGCGAGTCGAGACCGAGTAGCCGCCGCAAAAGCTGACGCTGAGCCTCGCTGAACCTCGATGAGTTCGTTGAGCAGTGGTGCATGGGTATGAAGAGCCAGTTCGCATCCAGAAATGAGATAGTAGTCGACACAAGCCATGTAGAGGACGAGACGCTCTCGCACGGGCAACGAGCCAATTAATGCTGTGCTTCACTCCAAAAATCGCGCTACTGGTTCCCCTCGCTCCGGACACTTTGATGCCATAGTGCCTAGCGAGGACGTTCTTGTGAACAGATGTGAACCAAATGCCCGGTGACCGGTGAAGCCTCTTGTGTTGCTGTCCAATCATCAATGATAATAAAGGGTGCGATTTCCTGAGATATGACATTGCGGTGGTATTCGCCAACACATTTGGTTTTCGGGATTTGCCGAAACAACCGGTGGCTCCAACGGAATACAAAACTCAGGTCAAGTCATCCCGTTCTGATCACATGATTTCAGACGGCCGGGCTTGGACCGCGCTACCTGTCGAAATGGGCGTCCGTTCCGCCATGTGTGCTTGCACTAATGTAGACAGAGGTGTTCTTCGGAGCATTCGTTCTGCGGAACACCCCCTCTTTTTTTGGATGTTTTCACCTTTTTGACTCTTTTTGAGAACAACAAGGTCCCCCCCTCGCCAAGTGTTTTCGGGATCTGCCCAACCGGTGATGTAGGTAAGTTCTTCGGAACGACCGCAGGTCCAGCTGGTCGGAGTGCTGTATTTTTTTTTTCATTTTTTTTTGGCCTTTTCTTCACGCCTCTTTTGTTTGCACTCCTCTCCCACCTGAGGCACGCCCAGTTCCCGGACTCGGAGGACCATCCCCAACGCAGACATGTGCATGACAGAGCCGAGCGTTTCAAGCCCGATTTCAGACGCTGCATCGACTTGACGGCCACTTGGCAATTGGAGTAGTCTGTATCCCCAAGTCAAGACGCAGCCGCAGTATGTCAACGAAAGGGCGGTCGTCGATCCGAACACGCCCTTCGTCCCAAAAATTCATGGTTACTCCATTGACGACATTATGGGCTATATCGACAATGAATACATTGATATTCAATCCATTCCAGCCTGGAACGTCCAAGAGGTTTCCGAGGCTCTACGGTGGCTCCATGCTCTCCCTGCTCTTCGCGGCGTCAAGATAGGCCCAAGAGAAGGCTCTATCGGACTACACAGCACTTCTGCCTTTCTCGAGTAAGAACTTTGTAACGGCACATGAACCGTGTGCGTCTATGCGTTCCTTCACATTTAATCACAAGTCACTGACATTAATTTGGCCCAGCCTCTCCAATGGATCCTAAAGCGTAGAGACATGCAGGCCGGAAGAGATGAGATTTCTTCAGTCGGGATAAACATGGGAAATTGAAGTCTAGGTCTAAGGCTCGGGATACTTCTACGGTCCAGACCAATCACAGTGGAACCAGACCAATCACAGTGGAAGACCAGAAATCCAGTCGGGAGCCCTGCTTTGGGGCGAAGGAGAATCGTCCAGACAAAAACTCTATTAGATGCATACTAACTTTCAACGCCAGTTTTGCGTCTGTATTCGGATTGAATATAATGTACATATTTTCGCGGTCGTGACCACCGCTATTTAAACGTACAGCCAGTGTCCCAAACCGTCGGCCCACTGCGGGAGTTCAGGGCTGGTCTGCTTTTCAAACGCCAGTCGCAGCAGGGGATCACCTGCGTCCACGTGCGGAGCAAGACCAGGGGTCTCGGGCGGCGTTACTTGCCCTGAAGGGATCACAGAATGCGAGGCCTGGCCGAGGTTGGGAGGCGTGTACGGGGATAAGATGCCCAGCCCGCTTCCACCAACGGAGGTGACGTACGGCACGAAGGTCTCGTGTTCCAGCTCAGCGATTAGCTTGTCGAGCATTTCCGCTTCGAAATCTGTAGGTAGAAAGGTGTGAATATGAAAGTTGTATGTGAGAGAGATATGACCGACCATCTGGTAAAAGTGTTACGGCGCACCCACCACCGCCGGCGCCAGTGAGCTTTGTGCTCACCCCGTACGGCGCAGCGACCGTCGTTGCGCGGATGGTCTCCAGCGACGGGTGCGATACACCCAGCGTGACGAGGTACTCGTGATTTTCTCTGATCAGCGCCGAAAGCGCGGACAACAGCTCGGTACGCGATAATTCTGGACCGGCCAAGGCTCTCCGCGCTTCGGGACTGATGCTCTGGATCGACTTCAAGATGCCGTCGACCAGCTCAGGTTCCTACAACGCAAAATCAGAGAGAGAGTGGAGAAATTGCATGCAATGACCTACATTAGCCTTCAAGGCGCCGACACCAGCCAGCTGCTTGGTGTCCCTCGGGACTTGTGAGTTCGTCAGCAGGAATCTGAGCGATTTGAAACTAGTCTACTCGATGGGTTAGCGGTTCACACCCAGTCGAATTGGATTGCGAAAAGCCCACCCTTGAACTGGATGCATGCCGGCCTTGGTTGGGATTGGGAGGAAGTATGGCAGAAGGGGTTCCGAGTCAGATAGATTCCTGTCGTATTTGATTTTAGGCTCAATACGTGACAGACCTTGTTCTGAGGATTATCCGGCAATTAATGCTACACCCTCAGCCCATTCAGTGTAACGTGCATGGGCCCCGTCGTAAGTGCTTGCCTCAAATCGTGCCATTAATTATGAGCGACGTTCATGGAGAAGGTCGAGCTCCGACGCACTGACATTACAAAGAAAATGGTCGAGTCCACTCAGCAGTGCAGATACTTTCCGAGGGATAGGGAAGGAAGATTTCAACACACGCAGGAAAATTCGTAAGGTGTGCTGCAAGTTGCAGACAACCGAGGTACGAGGTCGTTTGTAGCGTCATCTGTCTACGACAGATTAGTTGCGAGTGTGTGAGGGGCGGTTGAACGAGCGAGATGAGATATCTTGGCAGTGAATCTTGAATCCCAATTATTGGCGAAAGGCCCTGTGAGGTGAGAAAACTGCCTAGAGCATGATACATGGCAAATCAATAGAGTCGACAGGAGTGAGAGCCTTGAGGTGGATTCACATAGTATTTAACCGGTGGTCCGTGCAACAGTCTGAGTCTGAGTCTGCTTGGAAGGCCTCGTCGCACTGATCCCTAACGCTTGTCGCCGTATAGAAAAGATGCCCACTGTTGTTCAGAAAGATCCGGGGGACAGGGAAAGCCATCGATATTCAAGCCTTCCTTTATGCGCTACTAGTGACCGTCGAAAGAAGATGCAAGCGCAAGGTGCAATTAATTTGGCTGAGTTGAACTATCTTTTGCCCAAGAATCGGTGAAGAAGGCATCAGAGGGCGCCAGTTGAGTGAACGACGAAATGCGATCATGGCAATATCAGTGAAGTAACGGGTTCGGGCGCCGGAATTTGAACCGCTCGTATGTTCAACAGGCAAGCTTGTTTGCTGGACCAAACGATCAGGATGCCGCTGCAGTGTTAACATAGCTCATGGTTGAACGAAGAAGGAAATAACCGGAAATTCCCGGCAGGAATGTCCTCTTTCGGCAACTTTGCCACTGCGACTCTCCGCACACCACTTCTTCAAAATCCCTGCGCACCGGTGGCTCTTGTACTTCATCGTCTTCATTTGTGGACCACATGTCTGATATTCCCGTGGAACTCTTACTGGCCATCGTGAACTTGGTCAAAGACAATACCGTCCTTTTCAATCTCCGTCTTGCGTCGAAAACATTCAACGCCGTCGCCGCACCACTGATATTCCGTGTTCTCTCTGTGAGAGACAGTGTTCAGAGCGCAGGAAGGCTTGCCTGCTTCCAAATTGGTAGCACGGCGACCAGAAGTGCGGTGCAGGAAATTGTATTCGATGGAGATCCGATAGGAGGAGACAGCTGGAGCGACGAACACATAACTAGTCAACCGGGACGAGACGCGCTTTTTACCGCGTTCTCTGGCTTGACGAAATTCCCCAACCTCCGGACTTTGCGCTTTGAGTTTCACCGCGAATTTCGGGAACCTGAAGGAACGGCTTCCTTCCCTGATAATCCATCCCATTTCCTGCTTCTGCAGCTCGGATTATTCGAAGTGCTCGTTGTCCACCCCCCTCTTCCCCTGGTTTCCTTGACGCTGCACCACCTCATTCCCATACCGCATAACATCTATGCCAAGGAAGCATTCCAAAACCTCCTCCGCCCATTGACGACACTAGATGTCTCGGTTCTCTATCAGGGCGGTCCTAATGGGCACCAGAAGCAACCCCTCTGTGATTTCTGGGAAGCCTGCGTTCCGTCCATACTAAAAAATGCCCCCAACCTCACCTCGCTCACGATCGGCAGCAAATATCCTATCGGAGTTTCCCCAGCATTGCCCTTCGCCGACATACACTTCCCTTTCCTCACCGCGCTGTCGCTATTTAACTTCACTCTCGACTCTGCCCGTGCAGGCTACGACGTCGTCGAGTTCATCGTGCGCCACAAGGCCACGCTGACGCACCTTGAGCTCACCAACTGCTATGTGTATGGTGGCGAGATGCGTGTGTACCCGCGCGCGTGGCACCACATCTTGCAGCGCTTCGAACAGGAACTCCCGGGTCTCCGTTCCTCGCGGCTGTTGACGGACATGGCCCGCACATTCCGTTTGAAGAAGGCGTATATTTTCCGCACGCCTGGCTATTACTTTATAGACAAGCAAGCCAGCACCCGGTTCAGAGATTTAGATATTACCGCGCTTCAGAGCTTGAGGTCTGTGGTAGAATCCCGCTTAATCCCCTAACCTCTGCATGGCAAGCGCATGTTACTATGCATCTGTAATGCAAAGCCCTGCAGCACAATATACCCACCGGATGTTCTCGCCTTCAGTGTCCCGCCTCTCGTATTGGATTTTAGCCTTCCTTCATGTAATCTTCAATTTTGAGATCGACATTCATTGAGAAGGTCGAACTCAGAGACATTGCCTGAAATAGCCAGATCCAAATGAGCGGTACTGAGGGACATACAGGAAAATTCGCAAAATGTGCAGTGGGGGCGGCCCGGGACGAGATGTATTGATATCGAATCCCGATGCCGAGAAAGAACCTGCGAAAGCTTCCCAGACCGTGCTGCGGTAGAGAGGAAATTAATAGACATGAGGTTTTAATTTGGTGTCGCGGGCCGTGCAAGAGCAAGTCGAAAGCGTGCGCTCATCCCAGGGAATGGCTCTGGCAGTGCGACTCGGCGCGGTGAGCCTGTTGGCCCAGAGACGGCGCAACGACACAGGCCATGGAGAAACACGGACGATGCTATCCTGTAGGGCCTCGAGCAAAGTGAGCAAAGCGACGGGCAGCAGCAGCGCATGTCGAAGGAAGCGGCCGATCGGTGGTAACAGTAGCGCAGTGAAAGGTCGCGGGCGATAAGAGGCGAGAATCCGATAGAATACAGATTAAGGAAGAGATAAATACAGCACAAGTACAACGAGAGGAAATAGTCTATTTTGTTGTCGTTGCGGACGAGAATTTGGTCACCGACTTGGTCTGAAGGGAGCGTAAGTAAAAATAAGGAAAGAGCCAGAGAGAACACGTACCCCCTCGCTGATAGCGTGCTTGGCCAGCTCACCGGGCAGGATTAGCCGTACGGAGGTCTGGATTTCGCGGGAGGAGATGGTGGATTTCTTCGAGTATTGTGCGAGTTCTGGGCGAGTGTTAGGCCAAGACGAGCGAACTAAACACGAGGGACGCACTGGATGCTTCGGACGCGATGCGCTCGAAGATATCATTGACAAAGCTGTTCAGGATAGACATGGCTTTGTTGGAGATACCCGTATCGGGGTGGACCTGCTTAAGGACTACGGAGGGTGAGTCAGACGCAAAGTGCCAACGAGTTGCGCGCACCCTTGTAGATGTACGAGGAGTAAGTCTCCTTGCGGGTCTTCTTGCGCTTCTTCTTCTCGCCATCCGCAGGTGCTGCGGCTTTCGCCGTTTTCTTGCCTGCCTTCTTCTCGGTGGTCTTTGAAGGCGCCTTAGAGGCGGTGGCAGGGGCTTTCGAGGCCGTGGATGCAGGGGCCTTGCCAGCAGTGGAAGCAGGTTTGGGAGCCATTGAGTATAAGTGAGGAGAAGGGCGGTTGACTGCGGTGGGCGGTGGAGGGCAAAAAGTTAGAGACAAGAATGATCGAACGCGTCGCTTATATACGGACGCGTGACGTTTGGCGTTGTTTGGCTCATATCAACAAACGCGCGACGCGTGAGACGCGCCTTTGTTGACACGCGCCAAACAGTATAAATACACGCCAAACGACACCAAACTCACCACTCTCTTCTTGACCACCACCACCACCAGCCTTACCGCACTACCACCCACCTCGCCCTCTACACACAATGTCTGGAAAAGTTAGCGGCAAATCCAAGTCTGGCAAGGCTGCGGGCTCTGGCGATGCGTCCAAGTCCCAATCGCGCTCTTCCAAAGCCGGTCTCCAGTTCCCTGTCGGTCGTATCCACCGTCTGCTCAAGAAGGGCAACTACGCACAGCGTGTTGGCGCAGGTGCACCTGGTGCGTCGTCTTTGCCTTGACTGGCTCTTTTTCCAATCTTTTCTCTTCAGTATACCTCGCCGCTGTGCTCGAATACCTTGCCGCTGAGATCCTCGAACTCGCTGGCAACGCTGCCCGTGACAACAAGAAGCACCGTATCGTGCCCCGTCACCTGCAACTCGCTATCCGGAACGACGAAGAGTTGGGCAAGGTGCGCGCTTTCTTCCCTTCTTCCTCCTCTCGTCCTCATGCCACCTTACTAGCTCCTCGGTTCCGTCGTGATCTCACAGGGTGGTGTTGTTCCCCACATCGACCCGTCTCTGTTGCCCACTGGCACGAAGAGTGCGTCGCCTTCTGTTTCTCTCCCGCCGTTACTGACCTCTCTGCTCAGAGGGCAAAGGCGGTCAATCGCAAGAAATCTGAGCGCTCCCCTCCATTTCACCGTTCCGTTTTCCTGCATTTCTACCATCTGTACTCCCTGTACCATTATTTCTATATTATCTCCACACTACATAGACTCTTCAATGGATGATCTGTCTGAATCCTCCTGCACGCGTCGAATCAACAAATGTTTAGATGGTCACGTGGCCGCGAACGGAGGTCGCGTCAAGCGTGGCCGTTTTATCGTATGCATTATTGTTTTATACATCGCACAGTGGGACTCGCCCATGAGCACCACGGGTGATCTTGCCAAGATCCCCGGACCCGCGAGCGCAGAGAACTACTGCGCAATTTTCGTCTCGAATGCCTCTGGTGCATTACGCGCCAGAGAAGATCTGGAGAAAGGTCAGTTATGTATACTGTATAGCTAAAATCACATGTAAAGATGCAGGAACGAGGAGAGAGCGCATTCGTCAGGTATACTACACTATCGGCGCTAGTTTGGGGTCAGGGAATCGAGCGGGATTCCACCACAGACCTCAAGCTCTGGAGTGCAGCAGCATCCAAGTCGTTGGCTCGGCCGCGGGCTCCATCGTCGAAACAGTAATAACCCGTAGGCCCAAGAAAAAGATAGTAGAAGTAAAGTTTACCAGACAGTGTGCCCACTCGCATTTGGAAGGACCACAGACCCAAGAGCTCCTGCTGGAAGCGATGGAGGACAGTGTGCCACGGTCGCGGGCACACGCCCCGCCTGACGTACACATGGCAGTTGAGGAGCTCAAGCTGCGTCAGCGTGGCCTTGTGGCGTACGATGAACTCAACGACGTCGTAGGCGACACGCGCGGGGTCAAAGACGAAGTTGTACAGGGACAGCGCAGTCAGCACTGGGAGGTGGATAGAAGCGAGTGCTAAGGCTGGCCAGACCCCAACGGCCTTACGGCTTCGGAGCGTAAGGGAAGTGACGTTGGAGGAATTTTTGAGCATGGACGGGGCGCTGGCTTCCCAGAAATCACAGAGTGGTGACTTCTCGGAGTCGATAAGACCGTCCTCAGAGAGAACTGAGATATCGAGTGTCGTCAATGAGCGGAAGAGGTTTTGGAATGCCTCCGTGGTATAGATGTCATGCGGCATGGGAATGAGGTGGTGCAGCGTTAACGAAGTGAGGGGCGGCGGCGGTCGAGTAGCGAGCACCTCGAATAATCCTATCTGCAGAAGTAGAAAGTGGGACGGATTATCAGGGAAAGAAGTCGTTTCAAGTTCCCGGAATTGAGCGTGAAACTCGAAGCGCAGAATCCTGAGGTTACGGAATTTGGCCAGAGCAGAGAACGCGGCAAAAACAGCGTCTCGTCCTGCTTGGCCGGTTATGTGCTTGTCCCTCCATCGGCTTCCACGTACTGGATCTCCTTGGAAGACGATCTCCTGCACCGCATTTCTAGTCGCTGCATTACCAGCTTGGAGACAGGAAAGCCTTTCTGCACTCCGAACGTTGTCTCTCACGGAGAGAACACGGAATATCAGTGACGCGGCGACGGCGTTGAATGTTTGCGATACAAGACGGAGATTGACGAGGACAGCGGTATCCTCGATCCAGTCCGCAATAGCGAGCAAGAGTTCCATGGGAATACCAGGCATATAGTTCAAAGATAAAGGCACCCGAAGACGAGGAAATGTAAGGGCAGCCAACTTATGTAGCTGAGCGGATCTTTGAGCACTGAGCAGATGATGCGCAAAGCTAAAAGAGTGGGGTGGGAAATCCGAGACTGTGTCCTCCCAAAAGGGTATTTCACACCTACCTACCACCGGCAAATTGCGGCTCTTTTCTGTGCGTTCAACTTTCATGGGCGCGCCCATCCTGTAGCCAAAGGCACACTTGGGCTGGGTGGACAACTCTCGGAGAAATTGACTCAATCTCTCAAATTGGTCCTTGAAAGCGACATATCATGTCAAATTTAATTCAATCGATTCCGACACTTTCGGTCGGGAACATGATCGTCCAGCTCGTGTTTGAGTTCAAATACGTGGGCATTTGGTTCACATCTGTTCACAAGAACGTCCTCGCTAGGCACTATGCCATCAAAGTGTCCAAAGCGAGGGGAACCAGTAGCGCGATTTTTGGAGTGAAGCACAGGATTGGCTCGCTGCCACTTTCTCTTGGACCTATCTTGACGCCGCGAAGAGCAGGGAGAGCATGGAGCCATCGTAGAGCTTCGGAAACCCCTTGGAGTGCGTTCCAGGCCGGAATGGATTGAACATCAATGAATTTTTGGGACGAAGGGCGTGTTCGGATCGACGGACGACCGCCCTTTCGTTGACATACTGCGGCTGCGTCTTGACTTGGGGATACAGACTAGTCCAATTGCCAAGTGGCCGTCAAGTCGATGCAGCGTCTGAAATCGGGCTTGAAACGCTCGGCTCTGTCATGCACATGTCTGCGTTGGGGATGGTCCTCCGAGTCCGGGAACTGGGCGTGCCTCAGGTGGGAGAGGAGTGCAAACAAAAGAGGCGTGAAGAAAAGGCAAAAAAAAAATGAAAAAAAAAAAATACAGCACTCCGACCAGCTGGACCTGCGGTCGTTCCGAAGAACTTACCTACATCACCGGTTGGGCAGATCCCGAAAACACTTGGCGAGTGGGCGACCTTGTTGTTCTCAAAAAGAGTCAAAAAGGTGAAAACATAAAAAAAAGAGAGGGGGTGTTCCGCAGAACGAGTGCTCCGAAGAACACCTCTGTCTACATTAGTGCAAGCACACATGGCGGAACGGACGCCCATTTCGACAGGTAGCGCGGTCCAAGCCCGGCCGTCTGAAATCATGTGATCAGAACGGGATGACTTGACCTGAGTTTTGTATTCCGTTGGAGCCACCGGTTGTTTCGGCAAATCCCGAAAACCAAAAGCGTCTGGCGAAAGCCACCGCAACGCCATAGCTCAGGAAATCGCATACTTTATTATTATACCATTGGATGGCGACACAAGAGGCTTCATCTCGCGGTGGACGGTCGGACGTTTACGCATCGCCCAATATGTGAATCAATCAAGTTCCCAAAACGGCCGGATTGAAATTGTTGCCATCACTTCGTGGCTTCTCTCGCTCATCTCGTATCCTCTTCTCGCTCGCCCCAAAATCAAGTATTAAGGCGAGTTCTTCCCATACCATGTCGCGTATGCGAGTTAAACATCATTCTGTTCAAAGATGAGCACCAGCCCACTCTCCAAGTCTCTTCAACTCGCCATTCGCAAGGCTGTAGAGAGCTCAACACATCTACTGGGGCATCTTGTCGATTCTTCGGACAACTTTGTGGAAGCATCCGACCTGACTCTCGAGCTGGCGTACCATACAGGCGAACTGGCTCTCCGGCAATGTTTTGTTGAGCACCTTCAAGGTCGCCTGCTGCCTGGGCAACCACGTGGCTACTACAAGGTACATCATGTTCAATTTTCCTCCCGACTCACTAGCTGATTGCCTGTGTAGACCCTTGAATTGCACATTCTCGGCGACCAAACTCTTGCCCTTCTCGTCAAAAGATCTGATCTCAACATGTCAGACCTCTCCGACCGCGTCGCAGCTGAAACGATGTATATAATCTTCGGAAGTCTATTCAACCGTATCGGTCGTCGGCCCCTCCAAGATACGTTCGACTGCCTGTTTCAGCCCATTATCGCTTCTGCAAATGCGGCCTACGTCGCCTACAACGAGAAGTGAGTCACAGATGCATGCAAATGTGATGCCTCCACTCAAGTATATTAGAAAAGCAAATCATCCTACCAAGCGACGTCAAGTGCAGGCAGAAGAATCTGGGCGGTTTATCAAATGTTCAGCTTCACCCGAATATTCTTCTATTTTTCTCATAAATATCAGTTCGCGAATGTCTAAGTCTTGGCGTTCAATCGCGAGAGAGGCCTGCGGAAACTTGCCTGGGTCGGGTCCGGAAGGTATGGTTCGGTTTCCCTTTCTATTTCATCGGTTTGAATGTGGAGCACAGATCATAAGAGACGCATCTGCCACTTGGGAGGAAAACCGTGACGCTTTCATGGAGTGTGCGCGGGAGTTCCCATCCGCCTTTGTCACTGGTTTCAGATCTGCGATCTCGACTCCCGATACTGGCGCTACGCATGGCCCAACACCGACTTTTGAGAACGTCGCCAAGGATCTCGCCCGTCAAGGCCTCAAGGTTGCCCCCGCCCCGAAAGCTGGCTTCAACCGGAGCGCGGGTCCCGTCCGCACGCAACCCATAACTCATCGGCGACTCACCGCAAAGCCTTACTTCCGCCCCAGTGTACATTCGCCACCCTCTGCAAAGCAGCCAGCCTATCAACGAACGCGCAACTAGTCCTTGATCATATACTCCGTCCCTCTCCGGATGCCATTTCCGCCGATTGTATTCCTCTGGACTCCGCCTTCAAGGCTTCAACCTACCTTGGTGTACAATCCCCAAACACGACCATGAACAACACACACTATTCAGCGTAAATCCATCCTACTTTGATTGCTCCGGATTCCCGCACATTTTCTATGTGATGTAGCTGTGTATTTCCACATCAAAACTGTCGCAACACGCATTCTGTATATCATGGACGAGTAACGAAACAAAATATTTTTGTTCTCTGTGGAACGGCGACGTAGCAAGGGACGCATTGGACTGACGCACTGGAGAAGGGCGTGTTCAGATCGACGACCGCCCTTTCGTTGACATACTGCGGCTACGTCTTGACTTGGGGATACAGACTAGTCCAATTGCCAAGTGGCCGTCAAGTCGATGCAGCGTCTGAAATCGGGCTTGAAACGCTCGGCTCTGTCATGCACATGTCTGCGTTGGGGATGGTCCTCTGAGTCCGGGAACCGGGCGTGCCTCAGGTGGGAGAGGAGTGCAAACGAAAGAGGCGTGAAGAAAAGGCAAAAAAAATGAAAAGAACTTATCTACATCACCGGTTGGGCAGATCCCGAAAACACTTGGCGAGTGGGCGACCTTGTTGTTCTCAAAAAGAGTCAAAAAGGTGAAAACATAAAAGAAAGGAGGGGGTGTTCCGCAGAACGAGTGCTCCGAAGAACACCTCTGTCTACATTAGTGCAAGCACACATGGCGGAACGGACGCCCATTTCGACAGGTAGCGCGGTCCAAGCCCGGCCGTCTGAAATCATGTGATCAGAACGGGATGACTTGACCTGAGTTTTGTATTCCGTTGGAGCCACCGGTTGTTTCGGCAAATCCCGAAAACCAAATGTGTTGGCGAATACCACCGCAATGTCATATCTCAGGAAATCGCACCCTTTATTATCATTGATGATTGGACAGCAACACAAGAGGCTTCACCGGTCACCGGGCATTTGGTTCACATCTGTTCACAAGAACGTCCTCGCTAGGCACTATGGCATCAAAGTGTCCGGAGCGAGGGGAACCAGTAGCGCGATTTTTGGAGTGAAGCACAGCATTAATTGGCTCGCTGCCCGTGCGAGAGCGTCTCGTCCTCTACATGGCTTGTGTCGACTACTATCTCATTTCTGGATGCGAACTGGCTCTTCATACCCATGCACCACTGCTCAACGAACTCATCGAGGTTCAGCGAGGCTCAGCATCAGCTTTTGCGGCGGTTACTCGGTCTCGACTCGCACTTCATGCTCGCGATCCTATTCACGGAAACCGGTCAGATGCCAGTGCGCATTCGAAGGCTTTTATTGGCACTCGGGCACCTGAAGTACATGCTGGCGGCTGATCCCAGTCGGGTGGTACACTCGGCGCTGCTTGATTCCATCGCCATGTTATGCGAAGGGAAAGCAGGTTGAGCATCTGATCTGTCTACCGTGCTCAGACGTCTCCTACCAGCCACTGAAGTCGGGCCTGACGACCTTCTATGGGCTGTATGAGTCAAGTCAGTTGATTTACCTCCGACTCGGCTGGTGGAACCAAAGGCACTGAACCAAGCAAATCACATCAAGTTCCCCTTTTATTTGAGCAGATTTGAGCACGATTAGTCCAGTGCGGCAGAATTTGAGGCGAAAGACTAGTACTATTTTCTCAGCTTCAGCTATATTATTCCGAGCCCAACGCGTGATGTCGATGCATTTATATATGAGTCGGGAGTCTGCGCAAGTCAACGACCGACCCAGGACACATAATAAAAGTGTGAGGCTATAGTACTTCTTGCCGCTCATCTTCTTGTGACGTGCGCTTTACTGCGCACCTGGAGGCTTAAACCTCGGTCCAAAAGGTTAAGTATATTATCTGCCTTCTGGGTTCTCTTCTTCGGCGGGCATAGAAAGCTTTGTCTCACTTATGGGGCTTGCATCACTACAGCACGACTGGGCTCAGAGTTTCTAATCGATCGGGTATTTTGTTGTAGGAAAATTGCTATTTTGAGCCACAAGCGTCGTGATGTTTGTATCTATGTTTGCTGAAACCTTTCCTACTGCAAAATTTTCGAGGCTTACGCTTTCCGTCGTCTGTTTGAGCTCAAGTGGAATTGATACCTTAAGCACAGACAATCATGGAGAGAGTACTCGACAATTTAATTTAAATTATTGGGATAAGACGATAAATAGTGCAAGCACACAGACATGCGACAACGTTGTGGAAATTTGGCGTTTTCATCTACTTGCTCATCGTCCTAGTCTTGGTTCTCGCTCTCCCAGTAAGCACTGAAGCCTGTCGGTCAATTAAGGGGCAAATTCTTAGGAATTGTTGGTGCGTACGGAGGGAAATCAGATGGCGGTCCAGCATAGCTAACCAACAACCCTGGAGTCCCGGTTGGAGGAGGCGGGCATGCTGACGCAGGACGAAGATGGATTGGAGCCTCGAGCTCCAGAATGTGGCCCATTCCGGGCACGTTTTGATAACTACTTGTATTTCGATTTGTAAATGCTCGTTGCCAGCCTTGCGCACAAGTGGTTCATGAAAGTTGACATGACCTTCAATTGCTTCGCCTGCAATACGGATAATTTGAAATGAAGAGTAATGGGTTGGAGGCTGCTCGGATCGGATGCCATGAGTGTGTTGTATGACTGGGAGCCCGCTCGAACATTTATAGATATCCCAATGGATGATATATGCGATGCGCAGTACAGACTGCTGCGAAAAAATTTAAAGGTTGGACGGCGAAGGATAACGCGATCGAGCCTTGAGCAGTGTGGCATACAACAACGACAGCTGTATCTCGGGTTCGGCCCCAGCAGTAGATTCAGCGAGTCGAAATCATTGGAAACGCCAAAGGGCCAACAACAGGTGACCATGCGGCATAGCCTTGAACTCTCTTGTACCTTCTTGAACTCAACTTTGGTGTCCACGGGATTTCAGCATGTTGAGCTTGAAGTGCTCTTTTTAGAACAAAGCCGCCGCGCGCCAAACAGGTGCTGCGATCAGGAAAACACTTTTCCACCACTCACTTTCCATGTTCGATCCGCAGTCAGGGTACTGACCATTGACGTGTGCGCAGCTACATTTCTGAAGAATGACAGGCTGAAGGAACCGCCACAGGAGCCGACGCATTTCCTGCTCTGACCTTAGGCTGACTCGGCAGAGGCGGGGCCTGCGTGAAGGATCCGTCAGATCAAGGAATATATCTTGAGACAAGGACTCAGTTCCGAAAAGCAGATCTGCTTGAACTGAGTCCGTGTACAACTGTCCTAGGTATCCGACGCTCACCGTCGGTTTCTCGTCGTGGCCGTTGAGCACTGCTGCCGGAAATATATACCACCAGTCATAAGCCAATTTCGATAGTTTCCCTGCAGAATAATGGGGTTAGAAAAGGTTTCGGATTCTAACCAGCACAGTTGCAACTGTTGATGTCGGGAAGCCAGCACCGCCACTGATTGATCTGCTCCCGAGAGCCTTTACTTATAAGGTGGCTTGAACAGGCTAGAACAGGTAATCGTCTCATGGCCTCAGGCACTGTTCCTCAACCCATTACTCTTCATTTTCAGAATGTTGTCCGCGTCGCCGGAGAAATAATCGCAGGTTCCGTCGATCTGAATGTCGCACTAGCGCAAAACGCCGGTATTGAAGCGTTGCGAATCAAGTTCAGAGGAGCTATTACTACGTATGCCGCGTGCTAGCGTCTCTGCAGTGTTCTCTCTGAACTGAATGTAGACGAATCACAACGTCGAACGGGCAACACAGGGTCACCCATCGAGAAACCATTCCTGTGAGTATTGGCTTGGTTTTCGACCAACTCGCAAAGTACTAAATGACCCAGCTAGTTCATTCGAATCAATCTCTTTGGACTCAAGGGAGCGCTTTTCCGGAGGCGGGGTCTCATATTCTTTCGATTCCCTTTCAATTTCAGTTACCTCAAAATCTACCGCCTTCCTTCCATTGCGATGCCCATTCCCGTGGTGGTGCCATCAGTTATTCCCTAGAGGTCGTGGGCGACAGACCTGGAATCTTTAAATCAAATCGTCGCATCCGAAGATTGTTCTCGGTTGTTCCTGCGGCCTTCGAGAACCAGCTGCTTGTCAAAGAATCACTTCGGCAAGGTTGGATAGGCCCCTGGAAAGAGTTCCAACGCAACCAAATGGTCCGTCAAGGCATTTGGGGTGAATATTCCCGCGCATCTGCCACTGTGGGTACTTGCTTGATCAATTCCAGAACATCACGTTTAATTATTTTCCGCAGCTCTTGCTTCCCGACTTGCCCTCCTTTCCAATCGCCACCCCCATTCCATACAGCCTTCACATTGTAACGGAGACCAAGACGCTCGACAGAACTGACAGACCAGAGGACAAGCACGGAAAACCGTTGTTTCCAATACCACCTACTCGGTCTGCAATGTTGCAGCAGGAGCTGCGGCGCACGGCAGAGATCCGCGTGCATGGCAGAGTCAGACATATCGAGGACACGTTTGACCTTCAAGGAATTCGAAGTTTAGCGGATACTGCGCAGGTTCCACAGAGACGGACTCTCCAGGCGGTCGTCGACGAGCCAGAGTGGGTTCCCAAGGACGTCGACAAAAGTCGCGGATTCTGGAGACGTACAGTTCACTTCAACTCGACCCTTGATTTTCCATTTGCGCCGACCTCGAGTGCCGCAATTCTTGAATGGACGGTACGTGGTGCCTGCATGCTGTTACGTCTCTCTGAGTTCTTTAACAGTATGCACTGCGTTTTAACGTTCCGTTCCCTGGACTCGGCAATGACCTGAAGGGCGAGCTCCCCATTCATCTCGGTCCTTCGTCACCTTGCCCCCCTCCTCCAATCGGGGCCTCCGGCACATCGAGTCTCAGCTATGCTGACGTTCCTCCTGCTGGACCCCCGCCCATGTCTGACCTACCTCCGTAAGCAAACAAAACGTCCTACTTAAGTGTGGCTACTAATTTGAGTGGTCCACAGCTCTTATTGGGCCGGCGAAGATCACGATTGGGATGAGAAGAATTGACCCGCCAAAACGAAAATCATTGCTTGTATGTCCGTATTGTATTTTTGTCCGTCCCACATGATGTAAACTACATGATACATAACTCAATAAAAATCTACTCAATCCTCATCCTGCCCAAACGTCACCACTCGCTCCCGAGTCGTCGCGACCGAAATCTCGCTCACTGAGGTCGACGACTCATTCCGTCGCAGTGATGCACCTAAGGCATCGAATTCGACCTGCGTTAGAGGGCTGTCCGTCCGGTCCATGTCGAATGGTGATGCTGACCGCACCATCGGCGCGCCGCCCTCTCCGCTCCCCTCTCCGCTGCCCTCCCCGCCCTCGTCTACGTCGTCTGGCGGATCTTCCGGCTGGGTCCAGATACGCACCCCACCGTCGTGACTGCCGGTTGCGAACATGAACGGGTCCGCGGCGTGGTTCCACGCGATGCACGTCATGTCGCCGGATTGCTGAGCGGGGCGGATGTACCGCAATAATGTTCCGCTCTCCTGGTCCCAGATGTGTATATCTCCAGCTGCACGGCGGTCGCGTCAGTACACGAACCCGGGGGGAAAGATGGACCATACCTTTCGAAGCGCAAAGGACGAGTTGATCGTCCTTCCCACCAAAGTAGCTAGGTCCGGCAAATTCGACGGGGCGCTTGGGCATGTACGTGTGTCTATGTAGCGCTGATCAGCTCGGCAGCGTGTGATCAGAGCGGGACCACGAACCGTAATGTGAGTCGCGCGACGAGGAGCGCGGCGTTTTCCCTGTCCTTGAGCAATTCCATTTTCCAGAGTTGTGGGGGAGCCCGCACAGAACGTCAACAACTGAAAGCCCAGCACTCACGACTAAGCGACACACCTTGTTTTCGTAACTAACGAGTGCAACGAGCCCTTGACGCGTGTTCCGCGCCAAGGTAACATCTCGCACATCGTTCAACACGGGCGTTTGATGCTCAATCTGTTTTAGTTCCGTGTTGTATACTGCGAAAAAAGGTTGGATTGGCGCGATGAGAAAGGACTGAAAGCACTCGCCCACAAGACGTTTCTCGGCGGGGGATTTGCTTGGATGTAGCCCAGTTGGTGACTCTAGCAAGGGCCCAACACCGAGAAGCCGGGTACCGTCAGGCGTTACCGCCACGTCGTGGAGCTTCATCCGGCCAAAGTCGTACTGGTCCAATATCTACAGAATATCGATCGGTTCAGAAAGCGCGGATCGTGATCATGTCTTTACACGCACATTGCCACGGAGGTCCTGGAATAAAAAATGAGCATCGGAAGAAAGGGCGAGCAGGGGTGGATAATTACCAGTTTAGTAACAGTATTGCCCTGTGGAGCGTCAGTAACCACACCAAAACCACAGCGACGGAGCAGCATACCTCGACAGACAAGAACGCTACGAACCTCGTCAGCACCTGCATAAACATGGAGGTGAAGATAACATACCTTCACTGCCAGGCCACCACGTTATAGATTCGACATTGGTTTGACGGTCAATGGTCTTTTGGCAGACTCCATCCTACGCGGTCGGGAATAAAAGAAAACAGCATCAGAAATAGTGCTGTTTTCGCTGATGACACAGGATAAAATGTCTTTGTCCTTCAACCCACCTCCGTCCAGACTTTCATGCCTCTGACTAGCTTGGTCAAAAGCATATTACCCGTATCGGACCTGGATCGTGGTCAGACGGGCAAGTAATCCAATAGCATATCCGCTCACCATGCCACTTGTCCCACAAACCTGGCGGCCTTGGGTCAGACGGAGGCAGCTAAAGGGAAATCTCACTCACCCTTTCGCGTGGGCGAGGACACGGTGGGAAGTGAGCGTCCCTCTATCTATCCGCCAGATAATCGAGGTTCGGTCCCAACTAAGTATGATGGGCACACATTAGCACGAAGGTTCACAAAAAGAGTATGGTGTCCGACCTCGATGTCGCCAGGAAATTCCCGTCAGGAGAGAACTGCAGATGCCGAACAAGGGCCTGGTGCGCCTCGAGCGCCTCAGTAGCAATCAACTTGGCTAGCTTCGGCCGCAGTGTCGTGATGCGCGAGCGCGCCAAAACAGCCTTGATGGGCTCGTCCGCCAATGTCCGCTTCCGATCACCAAAGTTCGTACCAGACGAAGAAGTCCGTTGGCGATGCGGTGTACGCGGGCCGAACGGCGCAGCGGCTACGGCGCGCATTTTGACAGTCTGCATAGCGCTTTTCCATAACAGCTTTCCTCTAGAAGGGCCGGTGGTCGGGGAAACGGCCTCACTCCCTGCGGTGGGCATCGTGGACAGAGTAGGAGTATTGGGCAAAGCAGAAGGCTCCGGAGATGGTGGGGCGGTGGTTGTGGTCTCGAAAACGGCTGGCAGATGAGTGACGCTCGTCATCGCAGACGCAGACGCGGTCGTTTCGCGGGTGTGGCCGTTGGACATGGGAAGGATGTGTCCTCCTTCCAAGTCATCGCTCTTCTCCGAGTCACTATCCCGCTGGAGCAGGTGGACAGTTTTGGACGTCAAACGAGTAATCGCTTTCCTGCCTGCGCGGAGGCGCTTCTTGCATCCTCGGAAGAATCGCCTAATCTTATCCACCCCGGGTATCGCAAGGAAACGGTCGGTTACATCGTCGAGCACGTCCGAAAGCCATCTTCGCCCTCTATAGCGGAGATAAATGTAACGCTCCGACGCAAACCATACTGACACCGCCACGAGACCGAAATTGGTGAAACTGGTGAAGACTGTGGTGATAGTCGTCGTGACCCGGGACTGTTAAGAGTTCGGTTAGCATGCTAGACGATGCTGTTGAAGCTCTGTCCGCCCACCTGCCCAGAAGCATATGCAAATAGGACCAGACCGACGGAGAAACATGCCACGGACATGACGAGGAACACCAGCGGCGATCGTTTGATCCAGATAAGAACCCACCACGGTACACGATGTCCCGGGGAACGACTGAGGATAATATGATTAGCGGGCAAGGCAGCGCAGCGCATAAATCTACGCACTACATTGCTTGTTTCCAGGTAAGCCCCAACAAACTATTGACAGCGGCAGCGATGCTGAAAACCAGGGAAGCAAACCAAAAGCAGTTCACCGCATCCTTGAGGGGGGTGCCTAGTATGTTGAATGAGAATTGAAGCGTTGTCGCCGTGACGGCTGAGAAAAAGGTCGCGACAGTCGATAGGTTGAGCCTAGAAAACAAAATCAATCCAGATCACGAAAATAATAAGGATGGCGAATCTCACTGGAGGAAGTCAGTATTGGACGCAAAAAGCGGAGGAACCGTGCTCACCAAGTTATCTGTCTTGTGTCTTTGTCCGAATCGAATAGTGGGTACACCTGTTTAGTTTGAGTCGCGTGGCAAGCGCGGGATGGAAAGAAAGAGCTCACCGACTTCGACGAACATGACTAGCGTCGACGTGATAATGTCGATATGTTCTCCCATCTCCGCTGTGAGATCGTGGACATATCTCTGGACGGCTGGGTAGCGGAATTGGCCTGGATGATATTAGTTGACCAAAATAATGCATCATGCGGGGTAAAAATCACCATGATAGACTTGCAAACATGATGCCCAATACTGAACTATAGTTAGATACTAATACATCTTGCACTCATAAACGACTCACCCTCAGATCACCTTCAAATGAAGTAATGGAGGCATTGATCGATTCATCCGTGAATTCCGGAAACTCATTCAAGCATCGACCAAAAGTTACAATACTGTTAGCCAGTGCCTCGAATTGTTCGGGGAATTTTTCCTGCGCCAGTGAGCACGATGTCGTGGTTACAGGTGAAAGATGCCCTCACCAAGTCAAGGTGCTCGTCAATTGCGGGCCGAGCAACGTGCGGCGGGGCGCTATAGCCCCTTGTTTTTGTTTTGCGCCGTTTGATTTTTGGGTCCGCGACAGTTTGGGGTGCATGAGTAATTTTTCGAGGAAAGAGATCGGCAGCATTTTCGCGGTACAAAAAAAGGATTTGGCCAATTCGCTCGCGAAGGTGGAACGCCGACGATAAAATTGCGACTGACGACCCAAGCTGCCTCGTTGCATTCGCAAAGTTCCGCAGCTATGGAAGGTTAATTAATGGGGCACCATGGTGGAGTCGACACTCACTTGTTTGTCGAGGGCTTCGATCCGTCCTTGAAACTTGTGGAATGTCGCGGCTCCGGCGGTCTGCCTATGTTCGTCGACGGTCGGGACGTCTTTGTCGTCTTCGAAACTTGGTTGTTGATTCGGGCCTGGACCAATTAGGCAAGTCAGCAAAACGAAGGAAGAATGTATGGCTGACGCACTCAAGTCGCCGCTGCTTCCGGGGTGCTGGAGCAGCATTTCGACGAGACTGAGGATGGTTTCTCGCCGAGAAGGGAACGGACGAGGACCGTCATCTATTGTGGACATCTGGGTTGCAGGCTTCAATATACATGTTTTCGATGAGCGGGAACGTAAAGGCTAGCCTTTCTTGATATTCGATGCCAGTGTTCGTAATAAGCGTGTAAAAAATCTTTCAGAAGTTCTTGAGGGTCGTGTTAGGAGGACTGTGTGCTCGATGCAGCAGATCTGAGGTATTGTGGATTGTGGCGGGTCGTGAAGAATCGTATCGCAAGGCCAGCACACGAGGAGAGAAGTGGGGTAACGCAAGGTGGAGGCGCTTATTTTGAACCTCCCCAGACCATAATGCCTGTTCGGTTTGCCTTACGTAATGCCCGGAGGAGTTGACAGCCGATGGACAATTGGCGAATTTTGAACTATGCACAATGCAATTGCCGTAACCATGCACACCGCATATACAACTGCAAACCAGGAGCCGTCGGAATGACACAAGAGCTCTTCCCTCCGTTTTTTTTTTCATTATTTTTCTGACATCGCGTATTTTGGCGATCAACGCGCAAAACATGGATACACGTGATCGCATTGACAGCTGCCTGATCCGATACAAGCCATAGGTACCCGTGTCTTCGCCACGGAGATGTACGCAACAGCGAATTCCGTGCTCACCCGGACACGGCAGATTCCGAGAGGCGCCGCACTGCCGCTTCGCGGCGCGCGGCGCACCTGACCTTCAGCCAATCACTGTCCGTAGACCCCATGACTTATATCACGTGGTGGCTGTGTACATTGTCTTTTTGGCCGAACCTTTAGGTTTGGCTTCATGCAGGAATGTGTTGCAGCATATTCACACGTTCCTCATTGGGAGTGGCAGTGTCCGTTCTGCGGTGGGACGTGTTTTCCAGCATATTCTCACGTTCCAAATTCGGAGTGGCTGTGTCATGCGGTACTGGGACGTGTTTTCCAGCATATTTCGCACGTTCCGCTTTCGGACGCAGGTTTCCTGATCTTTGCAGTGAGCTGCTGTAACGTGTCACATATGATGTTCATTTGGCTTTTACTTCTACGACCGACATTCCTCACACATAAACTTGTCTGTTTTGCTTTCTCAAATGACAATAACTGGTCCTTCTCAAGATACTCTTCCTGTGTGTGCTGGTATTCACTCTGCTTGTCATCTTGGTCTAGGTCTGCTTCTCAACCGACCATGGGCTCTGCTGGTCCTTGCAAATATACCTTGCAGATTGCTGGATATGTGGTACGTGTATTTTTCTTTTTACTTTACATTCCTAATCTGAGTTGTCACACTCATGCAGCATGAGGTTGCTCACCATCAATCATCTGAGGAATCCGCTGCCGTTCCCATGGACATTGACATGCCTTTTACCACTCTTTCCCCTTCCCCTTGTTACACAATGATGGTTTAAACAACAATACTGCTGTTTTACAACCCAATTCTCACACTTCCTTTGCAGGTTTTCACCAAAGATCTTGAGAAGGTCACCAAAAAGGAGTGTTCTAATGGGCCCTCCAGTAGCATGCAGTTCTTTCGCAAGTGCTCAGTCTTCATGAACAACTCTTCCCCACTTGATGTACTTATGTGGCTTTCATTGTTGGGCCTTTCAGGTCAGGAGGGCCGTGCAAGTGAGTATAGGGCCCCCTACAACTTCCTCGGAAAACTTACCCATTGTGATGTCCACTTCAATCAAATCTCTGAGGTCCTCATCTACAATTATGCCACAAAGGAATAGGTGCCAATTTCGTTCCACGTTCTACACCTGCTTCCTCCTGGGATAATTCTAAATGTCACTGTTACACTGTGTACGTTGCTATTTTCACTGTATCGGATTGGAGATCATATTTGCCTCAAGGCCTATATTTCCCAAAAGCAGCTTGCATGAGACTTCAAGCTCGTCAACATCAAGGTCGTAGGGGGGGTGACTCTTTGGAACTCTGCTGACGCGAGATCTGCATAGCTGACACTGATCTGAAACAAGACGACATCCGCGCAAGCCCCCAAAAGATGATCATGAGGCGCACTTTGACCTCAAAGACTCGGATGAACATCCCGACAAGTGTTGTACTGTTGCATGAGATTTTGTTCGTTTAATAAAATTTTCGTAGTACCTCACTTTATGCAAAAATTGTTGTGGTGTGATAAGAGAAGGTTCGGCACCTGCCGCCTGCGGCCATATCCACCTCATATGTATAGGATCGGCCCGAGATTGTACTTATACTTATATTTAGGCGCCCAATGCCAGAACGCCGAACGCCTGTGCAACTCGTCGCAGACAAACTACGCCTCAATGATCCCATGCGCCACCCAATTCTCGAGCGCGCCAAGAAATCTTTGTCCAATTCGACTCCGACTGAGTTACTCTGCCAGTTCGACGAAGACGCTACATCTTGGCCGCCGCTCCAGTTTCCTATTCCATCCTTTCCCCCGGAATACCCCCGCGATCCCGACCCTTTTACGGATGTGCAACTCCTGCGTCGCGCGTTCATCAGCGGCCAAAACAAGCAGTTGGAGTGGGTTGGAGACGCTCTCGTCGCCTTAGCAGTGGCAGACTCCCTGCACCGTCATGTTCCCGACCGCAACATACGTCTCACAGACGACGTTCTGCAATTGCTCTGCGGCAAAAACCTTTTGGGTCACCTCGCTTTACTGTTCGGTCTTCAAATGCATTCGCCCTTGCGTGCGTCTGAACGGACGCGTCACCCTGCAGCGGTACGGATGTCCGATGTATTTGAGGCCTACGTCGGAGCCGTTGCCATTCAGTTCGGTCCGACGCGTCTGTATTTTCGCTGCAATTCGCTTAACCATTTTAGGCTGTGACTGGGCGCTCCATTGGCTTGCTGGTTTGTTTGACCCATGGGTCGCCAATCTATGTGGGAGCGGACGCGGGGTCGCCAACCACGATATCAAACCCGTTTGCCAAGCTGAGTTTGATGAATACATGAAAAGTCCGGACGGCATCCCACCCGCAATTGTTCCCCCTGATTGGCCGGGCCCAAACCTCGTCGCGATTGCCGCCTTTGGACCGGCGAGAGTGGGGTTATTGGCTGCCCAACAGAACAACGCGCGGGGTTTACTTGAATCTGTTCCCGATGTTTGGCCGCCGTTTGACTTCAGCAAAGTAGTTCTCCCAACGGACTATCCGCCGTTGCCTCCCGTATTTTTGGACGCAGACGCGTCCATTCTTACTGCGGCGCTGACCGATGTGAGCTGTCGGATCCAGTTCGGCACCGCCGTCCAATTCGATCAGCGATACAAGTGGCTCGGGCATCAGTTGTGTAGAGCCGCACTGACAGTCCTCGCGACCCAGACATTGCCGTCGACTGCATCTGCTGACTTGGACGTACGTTTTCCGGCGAGGGGTATACAACTAGAGTAACATTCCCTCAGGCAATCCGCACCGAATGCCAGGCCAAATCTTTGTTCGCTCGCCTGGGACTGCTTTTTGGTCTCGACAAATACGTTTACCACATCCGACGCGCTGACGATACGGCAGCTGTTGGTCTCGCGCTAATGGAGGGGAGTTTCCGCTCTCTCGTTGGAGCAGTATATTTACAATTCGGTACGTTCCCATCCTATCCCCACCACACCCCACTGATCCCCTCCAGGATGGAAAAGGCTGTTGATCTGGCTCGAGCCGTTGTTTGACCCATGGATCCGGGCCGCCGCGGACGGAAAGCTGCAGCAAAGCGTTGGGGCTAAATCCCAGAGGCGAGCTCGACGACGAGATCAGGAAGCGTCTCAGGAGGCAAAGAAACGCAGGAAGCAGACAGCTTTGCAAAAATTGACACTTCCAGACGCGGGGACGTCCGGAGTCCAGACAGCGACGAGAAATACATACCGCGCCAATCCTCCGGTGTCGCGACATGGACATGGACCAATTCGCCACCATCCGAAAGCGCCGCGCGTACACACTTAGTCAAGCGGACCCATACATCCGTGTCCTCGATGTTCTTGTCGTCCCGATTACTGGACTCGTGCACCCTCGTGTAATCAAACTGAAACAAAGTCGCATATGTATGATCACTTTATAGACACATAATCTTGCGTGCGTTATCATTACTGGGCGAGAATCCAACACTTGCACTGCGATTTGCGGCGCCATAGTCGAAGGTCGAGTCACAAGATTTCAACGTGAAATGAAACCGGGACGACTTTGATGACTTGAAAAATTAAATTTGATATCGAGCACGGTCATCGCAGGTGGGAAAAGTTCTCTTCGACGTTGTGGTACATGCTCTGCAGACGTTTTGAATTCGTGTTCGTGTTCCAGAATTGCGGCACTGTCGATTGGTCAGCCACGAGATTCGGCCGCCATGATTTCTTTTGCCTCTTTCCCAGTTCAGCCGGAGCGAACCTCTGAATACGCCAGACACTTTCCCGGCGATGAAGACGACCGTATGGATCTCGACGACGGCGATTTCGAAGCAGGGGGATCGAAGATAACATGGCCGGGCGAGACAATCACATCATCCCAAGCTTACATGCGGTACGGAGAATCGTCGAACGTACTTGAGCCAACGGAATTCAACTTTCGCCGGATAGCGGGCATGGTACGTATGTTGAGAACGAGGAGGTTGTGGCCTCCGTTGCGGGGACGATAGAGCGCGTTAACAAGCTTATAACTGTGCGCGCAATCCGAACAAAGTGAGTGCGGTGGATATTTTTCTGGCCACCCGACCAATCTTAGTTCAGGTACAATCCGGAAGTCGGTGATCTCGTCGTTGGAAGAATAACAGAGGTTCAGCCCCGCCGATGGAAAGTTGACGCCAACTCACGTCAAGACGCGGTCCTCATGTTGTCGTCAGTAAATTTGCCAGGTGGTGTCCAGGTGCGCTCTCCCATTGCACGCGAAATATGTTCGCCGACCAGCCATCGCATTAGCGTCGAAAACTCGAAAGCGATGAACTGCAAATGCGCAACTTCTTTGAGGAGGGTGACCTCCTCGTCGCAGAAGTTCAAGCATTTTTCGCGGACGGGGCAATGTCCCTGCATACGCGTTCCTTAAAATACGGCAAGGTAGCTTTGTTCTTTGATTTCTCGTTCAAGCCTTTCTCTTATGACGTTTCTCAGCTCCGAAACGGGCAGCTCGTCACCATCCCACCCATCCTCGTCCGCCGGCTAAAATCACACTTCATAACGCTACCTTGCGGGGTAGACCTCATCCTCGGGCTGAATGGCTACATCTGGGTGAGCAAGCACGTCAAGGAGAGCGAGCAGGAGGGCGAGGAGGGCTTCGATGCCGCGGCCGTCTACTCGAATCGCAATGATGTCAGTTCCACTGGCGTTTCTTCCTCTCTTTGGCTCGCATACTAAATAACGGCTTCTAGTTCATCGACGACTCTACGCGTATCGCAATCTCTCGGGTGGCTAATATCATCCAAGTCTTGGCAGCGCACTTTGTGCCTCTGACGGACACCTTACTACTTGAAGCGTACGAATGGACAGTTGAAAACGACACGGATGCCAAGGGGCTCCTCTCCGAGGACGTAGGAGATGCTCTAGTGGCTACCATTACCGCTAGAGCTTGAGAATCTGATATCTGTTTTTTTTTGGCCGATGTCTTGGAACTCAACGTTCAACCTTGAACAGGCCGAACAGTTCTTTCGCGACTCACGATTTGGTTGTCGGTCACATTCGAGTGGTTCCTCTGCCCTGCACATTGTTGCAGCGGTGTACTGCTCGATGGGGCTTGTCTCCTGGCGCGCAAGACTGCACCACAAAACTCCAAGTCATGGATAGAGCCAGCGTGGTCTTTAGCGTCCGTTGGCTTCATGATCAGTTTTCAGAACCACCTACCGACACTTACTGTGGTACAACTTTACTATCAACTGAAATTGGACTTTTGAAGTCAATCTCCATGACGTCCAATTCTCCTTGGGTTTACCACTTGGCACATTGTTGATACATACATACATATTGGACCGCTAATGAATACTCTTTTGAATGCCAATTGAATGCACAATGGTTATGTGCGGCAGCCCAAAAGAGAACTTTGAAATAGTTGAGCCTGGCAAACAGTGATTTGAATTTGAGACATCTCTGCTTTCAATTGCCATCATGGCCACATTGACAAGGACGGCATCCCAACCGCAGAAGGAAGCCTTGGATCCTCTCCTCACCTCGGCAATCCCTGCGCCCTTTCCACGGGAACTCCTCCAGAATAATGAACCCCCTCAAGTCCGTGTCGAGGTTGTCGAGGATCCTGCGGTGAATGGGGTCGAGGCGGGACCCTCTCGGACTCTGCCAGCTTCAGAGTCCAATTCGAGCATCGTTTTGGTTCGTTCGGATTGAAAAAACCTCTCTTTTGCTTGCTCACGTCTTGTTCATAGCAGGACCTACTACCGTCGATTGCCTATGTCGAAAAAACATGCCTTATGACACTAAACAACCTGCTCTCGGGTTCCGCCCCGTGGAATCCTATTGTGCCTGACCGAAGGCATTCAATGCCCTCCTCTCCGACCACGTCCACGGATCCCGCGTCCACGTCTGCACTCCAGACACTTGTAGCCAATCTCCGCACCCGCGATTCCCTTGATGCCATGGTAGAGATCCACGGAAACTCAGATGCTACGCTCATCCACGAGCTCCGAAATAGAGTCGACCAGATGTCGCACACCCTCGGACCCTCTGATGCGCACCTCGCAGAGTCAATCGTCTCGCTCTTGTCTCATTTCAATCGGCTGTCCGTTTTACATTCTGCTGATCGAGGAGCGCGTCTAACGCCGTCGGAGGATGCGTTCGACGAACCGTTCTACCCCCCTGGAGACTTGTTCAACACCCTCAAGCGTCAATTGAGCGACTTGCAGGTCGAGCGCCAGTCGTCTCAGCAAGAGCCCCTGCCCCCGAACACGCCCCCTGTCGTCGCAGTCGAGAAGGCTTTGTTGTGGTCCAAGATCGACGAAGAGCTCGAGTCGGTGGTGGCCATGTGCAAAGAGCGCACGGAGCACCTCCCGCCTCAATACGACGTCGCTGATTACCAGCCCGACACCCCGCCCCAGTACGCGGATTCCGCGTCCATCCGTTCCTACGGCGACTCTTCTACTAAACACGGCCTGCACTCCCCGACGCTCGCTGCTGGAAACGAGAAGATGCGCCTGGATTTGGAAGCGGTCACGATGGCCATCGACCGGCTGTATCTCGTCGCGCCGCAATTACATAACCAGCGCGTGGAGCTCAAGTCTTCGAAGATCGCGCAAATGGAGAAGGCCAGGAAACAGGGACCCGCGTCGGCGTCCCCGTCGGCCGTTTCACGCGGCAAGGAGAAGGCGAAGGACCCGGACATGCGCGATCTGGAGAATATCCTGGAGCTCATTGGAAAGGCCTCGGAGCGTTCGCTCAAGGACCAGTCGGTCATACTCGACGGTGGGATGAAGACGCGATTGGAGCGGGCCCAGCAGCGGGATGTGGCGAAGGTGCGAAATTAAGCAACGCCTAGGACATGCAAACTAACTCTTCTTCTGCAGCGCGAGGCTTTCGTCGGGCATTTGGCAGATTACTCGGACGCCAGACGGCTCCATGGTCAAGACGCTGTCCTTCAGCCTGCTGGCTCAAAGATGAGGAATCCGGACGCCATGTTGACGCTCCCCGAATTTATGCGGGAAGCGGTGCCACACGGAGTGCAGCTTGAGGACCCCCAAGCCATACTCACCCTACCCGAATTCATCAAGGAGGCGCCCCCACCTCACATCATCCAACCGCAGGCCGTCGCACCCGCCTCAGCTATCCGCAAAAAACCGATTCGCACCCGTAGCATGTCTGCACCGTCGCTGTCGTGGCTTCGAAGCTCTTCTTCACGCTCTGGCTTGCGATCTGAGATTACCAACTCTCCGTCCGTCCCGTCCATTTCTCAATCCGAGGGTGAGGTTGACCTCGCTCCTCCGCCGCTCTGTCTCCATTGACAATATTTCCAGCGGCGTTTTCTGTAACATATGTCGCGGAGCACCACGAGAACCTCCATCATATGCTCGTCTTCCTTACCGTGAAGGGCGCCACGCCGGGCGTGGATATCGAAGCGGAGGTGCTGCCCGCCGGCGGGGACACGGACGGGGACTACCTAGTTGTGAAAAGCGGGCCGCACACCTCGCTCCCCCTTGTCCTTCCCGGCCGCACGTCGCCCGGGAAGCAGCAGGTGCGCGTGCAAGGCGCGCACTACGAGATCAAGCTCGCCACGCTGGCCGGCAGCAGTGCGTCCGCTGCCGACACGTACTCTCCCCCGCTACTCGACGCGACGCAGTTGTCCGCTGCCAACCCGACGAGCTTCATCTGCGCGTCGTGCTCGCTGCCGCTGGTGCAGTCCACGAAGGTGCAGGTGTACAAGGATCTCCCGTCGGAACACTGGGAAGAGCTCGTCGATGCGTGGATGTGCCATACCGACCAGAAGCTGAACGAGCGCGTGATGAAGCACGGGAAGAGCGGGTTCTGGCCCGAGGCGGGGCAGGCGCTTGTTGGCGGGAGTTATATCCTGTTTGAGGAGGAGTCGATGGTGAAGCATCATCTCTGTCCTGCCGATGAGACCAAGGTGCGTTTCCGTTTCTTACCGTTTTCTGGCCTTCCTTTCCTCTGCCCCTCTGCTTCTTATCTTGTTTGGATCGGGCCAATAAGAAGACCGGCGTTGGCTCCCCACCAGCGGTCGTATGTTCCGCTATTTGACCAGTCATTATTCGACCCTCCGAAACCCTTGCAGGTTTCGCGTGCGGTAGGCTGGCTGTGTCGGTACGGGGCGGCGACTTTCATCGGTTGATACAAAGCGTCCAAGATGAATGGCCCAGTGCCAGTTGCTCTTCTAAACAACTCTCGTGTTATTGAGGTCCACGTCTCGGGAGCTACTTTAGAGAACACATTCTATTTTATTATTCATTCCCCTCTCCTTTCTTTGAATCTGACGATCCTTGTCGCTGACATTACTTTTTTGGGGATGTAGCGTGGGGAGGACTGGAGACTGGTCCGGTGCATATGCGGCGCCGTCGTTGGACGGTGCCAGGAGCATCAGGCGGCACCCGGGAATGAGAACCCGAATGTCTTCCGGATGCTCAAGTATGCAATTCGACCGGTTAGCTCGTCGACGGAGTGCGTTCTCTCAGTTTATATATAAGATGATCTCCTAATCTTACCCTTGGTTTTCAGTCCTGTGAAGCTCCCGCTTTCGGCGTTCATCGTGGAAGATATGACTGAATTCGTCGAAGCTCATGCGTCGTACAGGTTCATCATACTCGATGAGGAGGACGAGCGCGCGCGTATCCTGGTATGTCCCGCTCCATGCGCTTTATTTACTGGGTGCTGGTGCTCATACATCCGTCCTAGGTTTGGTTGTTCAAACCGCACATGCGTCTTGCGTACACCACGCAGACGCAATACGCCCTGCCCAGGAGCGCGTCTATTCGCACGGCGAAGGTGCTGTACAAACTGCTCGGTCCGTCGGAGGCGACGGCGGACTTGCCCAGGTCCGTGTTAATGCTCTCTCTCCTACTTTTATTACTCACCCCAGGTGTGCTTGCAGTATCTTGAACACATACCCGGGATTTCCGCAGGCGGAATATCTCTTCTACCCTATGGACATTTGTCGCCGCCTGGCGGGCCTGCTCAAGGAGAGCAACAGCTCGTACCCTGAGAGCCTGCGCATGATGACCGGATTAGAGGTCGGGTGGTTGCGGCGCGCTTAAATTGTAGAATCAAGAGCCAAGCAGGGCTGTTTTCCCGATTCCGTCTCGAACTCAATGTACACTCACACTCATTCGTTATTCAAATCTAACGACAAATCTAATACGATTTCCTCTCGCACTCCTGTACCAGATTGAATACATCTCTTCAATTTTCTTTGGTTGTGAGACTTGTCTTTGTGACATAGGGCACTCGGTCAAACGGTAGTTTTGAGGTCCCGGATGGGATCCAAGGCCGCTTTGGGGCATGCGATGGCGTGGATGTCTCCAACTCAAGTCGCTATTTGCTATATACCCAGCCATTTTACATTCGCAACGCCCTCGTGCATAAAGTTCAGATACGCCACTAAGTGCCAAGCCGCCGTGGAAGAACTTGAAAGGAAGTGTATGTCGAGGGCAAAATCGTCGCGGAGCGTGAGGTGAGCTTGGTGGCATTTTCAGCATGGAGGGATGCTGGCCTGCCAGTTGAAGAAAGATTGGGAACTTCAAGCCACCAATACCGCCGTCAGAGCGGACATCCAGTGTCTTCAACGGGCGGAAGAGTTTTAGGAATGCCTCCGTGGCAGTAATGTCCTGCGGCACAGGAAAAATGTTATGCAGCGTCAACGAAACGAGGAGCGGTGGCGGGCGGGCAGCGAGTACGGCCAATAATCCGAACTGCAGAAGCAAATCTGGTGGATTATCGTCGAAAGAAGTCGTGTCAGGGTCGTATTGAAGGCAGCGAAACCGAAACCGCAGAATCCCAAGGTTGCAGAATTTTGCCAGGCCGGCAAAAAGGTGTCTCTTCGGGCGGCGACAAGAGCGGCGAAATTTAAACTTGCTTTGCTCCGACTGTCACCTTCCTCCTCCTCTTGGCCCGGCTCGATTCTAGTTGCTGGACCACCGGCTTGGAGACAGACAAACCCTTCTACGCTGTCAACATCACGGTCTCTCACGGAGAGGACAGCGTCGAACGTTTTCGATGCAAGACAGAGATTTAGAAGAATGGGAGTATCCTTGACCCAGCCCACGATGGCCAGTAAGAGTTCCACGGGAACAGAGGTCGTGGTTGGAAAGGAAGTGCGACTGGTGTTTGGTTCGAAAGTCGTTTGTCCCGCCGCAACATCGCGCATCATTCCCCACTCTCCAACAGCAACTGCTGCGGTAGTAAGTAGATCTAACGTGGAGTAATGACTCGGAGGTCGACGTTAAGGAGTATGCTCCGCAGCATATCAGTATAAATAACGGAAGGGTGCCCAGTCTTGCAGCGTGGCACTCATGGCGTCGGATTCGAGCAGCATCCAACCCATTACTCTTCATTTTCAGAATCTTGTCCGTGTTGCAGGCGAAACCATTGAAGGTCGCGTCGACCTCCATGTACCATTAGCGCACAAGGATGGTATCGAGCAGTTGCAAATTGAAATGCGAGGAGTTATCAAAACGTATGTATATTCTATATTATGTGCGCAACTCAGACCAAGTAACTTGCAGACGGATCCGCCAGTCAACCGGACAAGCTGTCATTGTCCACAAACAGACCGTCCCTGTACGTTCATTCCGACTTTTTACTCTGTCTGATGAACTGAACTTCGTCCCCAGTTGTTTTCTTCAAGTCAAACCTTGTGGACTTCCAATTCCGAGCAGATTAGCTCCGACGTTATCTCCTGCCCCTTCCGATTTACGCTCCCCGAAAACCTGCCGCCGTCGTTCTGTTACACTAAACTTTCACATCCCGATGCGACGATCAGGTATTCTCTCGAAGTGGTGGCGGACCGACCCGGTATTTTGAAGCGCAATTCCCACATCCGGAGAGTTTTCTTGGTCATGCCTGCTGCTTCAGAGAGCCAGGTACTCGCGAGGGAATCTCTGAGACAGGGTTGGGCTGGCCCATGGAAAGTCGCCACACAGAACTCGAAGATTAGACAAGGAATTTGGGGTGATTATTCACATGCTCATGCAACAGAGGGTCTTCACCAGACACGGTCAGGTAGACATTGACCGTGTTTCTCCAGGTCTCGCTTCCCGACCTTGCCTCGTTTCCTATCGTTATTCCCATCCCGTACACCTTGCAAATCGTCACAGAGACCAAGCCACTCAATCGCTCTGACCGCCCGGAGGACAAGCACGGAAAACCGCTGTTTCCCGCTCCACCTACTCACTCCTCCGAAGTGCAGCAAGTTCTGCACCGGAAAACAGAATACGCCGTTCGCGATAAGCTTCTCCCTCATGAAAAGAGCGGACAGGATACCTTTGACCTCCGCAAAAGCCAAAGTCTCGCGGATAACACCGAATCGTCGACCCTCTTTAGACGTACACATGCTGCCCATGCTCAACCGATGGAGCCGGCGGAGGTGCACGCAATTGTCGATGAGCCGGAGTGGATCCAGAAAGACGAGAAAGGTCGCGGTATCTGGCGTCGTTCAGTCCGTTTCACGTCCACACTCACTTTTCCTTTCGCGCCGTCGTTCAATACGGAAACTCTCCACTGGGGGGTCAGTGTTCCCTTTCCTTTCTCTTCGCACAGCACCTCTGACGTTTTTTTTTTTTGTTCAGTACACATTGAAATTTACCATTCCCTTCCCCGGAATGGGCAACGACCTCGAGCTTGAGGTCCCCATCCATCTGGGTCCGTCGTCCGCATGCCCGCCTTCAACCGGGGCTCTTAGCTACGCCGACGTTCCCCCGGCTGGACCACCCTCTATGCTTGATTTCCCTCCGTGCGCGCCCTTATTTGCTGAGAGACTACTGCTCAACTGACCGCCTAACAGCGATTACTGGGAGAGCAACAATCCAGACTGGGATGACGAGAAAGTAGACGAAAAGATATGAGCCAGCCGATTGTCGACTAGGCTATACACTGTAGTCAAGAGTCCTCTCCCAATAATTTCAATACCTTGTACTAATCCAGCCGAAGCTGTGCCGAACAGATTACAGTATAAACAAACTAAAACTACCCATCGCGCCCCAAAGTGGAAAAATCCAAATTTGAATTAGATCATCGGAATGTATGGGTTGACCTCCTGCTTTCAAGAATGGATTTCCTTTTTCCTTCATCGAACATGGGAGATAGCAGTCTTTGAAAGGCGCGACGTTGTCCAGCGTTCTTAATTCAAACAACCTCGAGAGATCGAGGACCTGCACCTCTCCACAACAACAGAAAATTAAAGACTACAGATTACAAAGACAATATGCTAGCCACAAAAAATAAACACGTCAACAGTTCATGTTGCTATTACGGGTGGGTGTAAGAGGTTGTTCTCATCCGCCACATCCCGTCTTTGCCTTCCGTAAAGCCCTGCAAGATAACATCCGCCCCCAGAAAGTCCACCCGGCGCACACCCTGCTGCATCAGATCGACGCGAATGTCGCACCGGCTGCGATACGCCGACGTGATTTCCTCGCGGTCGGCCGCGTTCAGCACGGTATTTGAAAAGTCGTGCGGCCGGATGGGCAAGTGCAGCATCGCGTGGAGCTGCTGCAGGACGTCCGCGACAAGGATACCGTTTGGCAGTGAGGCGCGCACGTCGAAGTACCACGGGAGCCGCGGGTGGTAGAAGCGCAGCCGGGACACGGGGCGGGTGGTGGCGAATTGGAACAGGTCCGTAGGGTTGAACGGCCGGTTTGCGATGGTGAGCAGCTCGAGGTTCGACGGGTCGAAGGGGGCGTCAGAGCGCAGGTCGAAGGATATTACGGGCATCTTGGAAGTGGGCATCAGAAGGATGGGGCAGAGATGCGAGTGTTCGAGATTGATTTTGAGCTTCTCTGGAAAGACACGCGGGTTAGGGAAGGTAAGAGGGAGGTAAGGCGATAGAAGACTACCTCCTCGAAAGGGAGAGGGAAACCTGAAGCGCCGCGGAGGGGTGTAATCATGGCGCCAATCAGAAGGGCGCACGGCTAAGCATTCGCAATCGCACGGATATTTTTTGGCGAAAACGACGGGGAGTATGTCCCTGCTGGACATAGCAGGAGTCATGGGCATGGGGGGAAACGGCGAAGGGGAGAAAGGGACCATCAGCATGGGGGGCAGCGGGGGGGCAACATTCATTGGAGTCGGAAAAGGCGAGCCGTCACCGTAAGCCAGTTGGCGGAAACCTGTTGGAGGCGGCTGTGGTGCCCACGGCGATGGTGGGTTCCAATTCGGGAAAACCAGCGAATCATCCATTGGACGACCAAAGGGGGAGCCGTCGCCGTGGGGAATGCCTGGAGGCGCCTGCGGGTAGCCCGGCGTCCACGACCAGCGTGAGTTCCGATTAGGTCCCATCGGCATCAAAGACATTGGTCGAACAAAAGGAGACTCGATATCCCAAGGGTCCGGGGGGATGCCTGGTGGCTGCGGGTAAGTCGGAGCCCACCGGTACATGTAGTCTGGGTTTTCTGTGGGTTGATTCCAAAAGGGTGCGGGTTGACCTGGCGGAAAGCGGAGGCCATCTGGGTTGTAGCGGGGAGTACTGTGCGATCATCTTTAATAGAATAGTCTAGGCAGGGCTACGGGGGCGTCATACAACATATGAGGTCTACTGGATGTAAATTCTCTTCAGTCTTCAACTTATCAGAACACGAATGAGACCTACCCATCTAATTGATTAGCTTGCCGCCGCCAAGCTGTGGCCATGGATGAAAATATTGACAACAGAAGAGAGGACGAGGGCGGTTTGAACAAGGTAAATGACCCGATACAAAGGGTTGTGCAGGGATAAGATGCACATGATGATGATGCACTGTCCGGCGAGTCCTTGTACTTTTGTGGGCGCTTGTGTGACAATAGTGATCGGCACGGGTAGAGTGACCCGTGGCGGGGTCGCAGGTAGGGGTAGGCGCGGGTACGGGTCTTTCGAAGACCTGTGCTGACCCGCGCGACCCATCGACAACCCGTGTACGCACGTCTTGGTTCAATGAAGGCACTTTTCCAGGCCACAAACCCACTTGCTGAATGCAAATGGTTCATCTTTCCTTCGCGATGGCATTTCACAGTCAGTTGGAGGGTTTTAAGATTTTTCGAATGGGTCAAACTTATTGAGATTAATTCTTCAACTACCACTCGACATTCTCGAATGGTATGACAGGTCACGGGTACCTGTGCGCCCGCGGGTAAATCGGCGGGTAACCACCCGCGCCACAAGGGCGGGTACGGGTGCGGGCGCCGGGTCGCGGTCAAATCACCCACGGGTGACCCGTGCCGAACTAGTGGTAGTATGTAACGGAGGTAAGAGTAGACATCCGGTTATTGCATGCGCTGGGCCAGGCTCGACCACGAGACGGATTTGGAGATGGTTGAGGTTCAAAAGCAGACCGGGACGGCAATCGCCGAAGCCGCATTACCTTTTTGCACTCACTTTCGTACTAGAAGGCCCCGACTTCGTCGGGAGCGACCTTGCCCCCGAGGTTGAATACATATGAATATCCGTCTGCTAAGAATTTTTGCATTGTTTGGGACGCAATATCGTGTCCTGAATGGATAGACACTTCTATGATCTTGGTTTTAGGTTTCTTTCTTGGAAATTTGAGGCATCTTCTGTGTTTAGCCAGGAGTTTATCCTCCTTTATGCAAGTTCATTAACACAGTATTCTGGGTAAGTCAGTTGAAATTTACATGATAGATGCGAGACCCTTGAGGTTACAAGATCATGAGGAATAATTTCCTCTCTGTAGGTACTGTATTCATTGACATTCAACCGGATAGTTTACACCTCACGAAGCAGCTGCAAATTGATCCAAAAATTATAATGTACTGACGCAAATGCGGAAACAGCTTAGTTTTATATGTGTTTCCATTTTTTTAAGAATTATGGTGTCCCTTTCTCCTGATCAGTTAGCCAGTAATTCAGAATACAGTGAATCCTAGTACTATAGTCCCTGTGGGCCTGAGAACTGGGTTGATTCTCCCAGTTCCACCCGCTGTCCAAGGACAGTTCAACAGTAGTGGGCACCCGTCGAACGGCCCCGAGTGCCTTGTTTAATTGGTTCCGTCACAGAGTTTTTCGGCATGGCTAGAGGTCGGGTTTAACTTCAAAATTATGGCTATGGCAGTCAGCAATTTGTTTGAGCAGGTTACTTATCTCCCATCCACCCATTGGTTGTACTGTGGAACTCAAGGTGGTTGCTTGAAGCTTCGGAATTTTATTTTCTAATCACAAGTTGACCTGTGACCATAGCAAAAGAGACAGTGGGATTGATTAGACGAGAGGGAAGGAGGTATAGGGATCAATATGATGGGGGAGTCCCCCATCAATGATGGCGGACTCCCCCATCAATTCCCACGGATATGGGCATATGTCCGTGGACGCCTTGCCGAAGAGCTTTGAGTCCCTACGGGTGACCACAGTGGCCTCAAGGCAGACAGATAACCTCGGGCAGACACCCACGAGCAGATATCAAGACCCACATGTCCGCGGACCTATGACCCCGCGCAAACCTGCTCAGGTGTATGTATCCAGACAGGCGCCTATAGCGATCATGTTAGGCACGTGTATACTTGAAGCCAAGCGCTCGGATGAGTAGCAAAGTTGGCTTCACTTGTATGAAATGTAGCTTTGCAATCTTCATTGAATGTGTGTCGTCCTCCTTTCACTGGCGTGAGACTTTCTGCGATCACATGATAACCACATGATGAATAAACACGACGCGATAAAAGTGTGGCGTTGATCCACTTGCCTCATACCGCCATCATCCTCCCCTTGCTCAGCGGTCGCTTCCAATTTGTGGCCTCCCGTATGCAGACGCCCGGCTTCCGAGTCAGGGCGATGCGAGCTTGGGGATAATTGGGATGATGGTATGCTTGTACACTGGGCTCGCGACCCTCATCCTCTCATCCCGATTGTTCCCTTTGTTTCATTTTCCTACCTATCTTTGCCTTCAACCTCCTCCAAGCGCCTCCCTGCTCCCGACACGTCGTACACGTGTAGACTATAGCTCTCGGTGAGCGCGTCACCTTTGTGTGCCTGTGTTGTGTCTTGACGTTGTCACAGCGTTACACACCGTGCCTCTCACCACCATGCCAACGTTCTCGCCCGTCCACCTCAAACTCGCTCGCGGGCCTGCTCGAATGCAGGCAATTTCGACACCGGAGGATCGGGCGAGCGCAGGAGACACGGCTCGAGAGTGTAGCGTAAGTGCGCTGTTTTTTTCTTTCACTTTTTGTCCTTTTTGTTCTTCGTTTTTCTGACCTAACCTTTATTTGTAGTTACTGGTCCAATCTAGAAGAGTGCAGAGGGAAGGCGACGGTGTAGGGAAGGCGACGGTGAGTTTCTCCTCGCCTTTGTTTCCGCTGCCCGGAGATACACACACGGACGCCCCCCAACGCGTGCGCACCCACCCCGAGACAAACCTCTGGGGCGATATGTTCACCCCGAGGGTACACCCAATGTCCGTCGCCCTCGACGTCTCGTCTCCGCTGGCCTTCGTGCCAGACTCCTGCCGCAAGACGCCCGCAGCGGAATGCCCGCCGCAAGACGCTTGCAACCCAACGCCTGCCACAAGACGCCTGCCGCAAGACATTTGCCGCAAGACGCCTGCCGCTAGACGCCCGCAGCCAGACGCCTGCCGTCTCGCCACCCACGATTCACCCGCGAGCCGTTGTCTCGCCCGCCGCAAGACGTTGTCTCGCCCGCCGCAAGACGTTGTCTCGCCCGCCGCAAGACGTTGTCTCGCCCGCCGCAAGACGTTGTCTCGCCCGCCTTAAGACGTCGTCTCACCAGCCGCAAGACGCTTGCAGCCCAACACCTGCCGCAAGACGCCTGCAGCCAAACTCCCGCCGCTAGACGCCCGCAGCAAGACGCCTGCTGCAAGACGCCTGCCGCTAGACGCCCCCAGCCAGACGCCTGCAGCCCAACGCCCACCGTCTCGCCACCCACGATTCACCCGCGAGATGTCGTCTCGTCACCTACGACTCGCCACCCGACTCGCCACCCGACTCGCCCCGCGACTCGCCACCCCCGACTCGCCCCGCGACTCGCCACCCGACTCGCCACCCGACTCGCCCCGCGACTCGCCACCCGACTCGCCCCGCGACTCGCCACCCGACTCGCCCCGCGACTCGCCACCCGACTCGCCCCGCGACTCGCCACCCCCGACTCGCTACCCCCGACTCGTTACCCCGACTCGCCACCCGCAACTCGCCACCCCCGACTCGTCTCGCCACCCACCCCGCGACTTGCACACCCCCAACTCGCCACCTGCGTTCTGGCCACCTGCGGTCTCGCCACCCCCGACTCGCTACCCCCGACGCGCTACCCCGACTCGTTACCCCGACTCGCCACCCGTAACTCGCCACCCCCGACTCGTCTCGCCACCCACCCCGCGACTTGCACACCCCCAACTCGCCACCTGCGTTCTGGCCACCTGCGGTCTCGCCACCCCCGACTCGCTACCCCCGACACGCTACCCCCGACTCGTTACCCCGACTCGCCACCCGTAACTCGCCACCCCCGACTCGTCTCGCCACCCACCCCGCGACTTGCACACCCCTAACTCGCCACCTGCGTTCTGGCCACCTGCGGTCTCGCCACCCCCGACTCGCTACCCCCGACGCGCTACCCCCGACTCGCTACCCCGACTCGCTACCCCCCGACGCGCTACCCCCGACTCGCTACCCCCGACTCGCTACCCCCCGACTCGTTACACCGACTCGTCACCCACAACTCGTCACCCCCGACTCGCGCCACCCACCCCACGACTTGCACACCCCCGACTCGCCACCTGCGGTCTCGCCACCTGCGGTCTCGCCACCCCCGACTCGCCACCCACAACACATCTCGCCACCCACCCCGCGACTCCCGTGACACGACGCCCGTGGCAGGACCCCTGCGACACGACGCCTACGACACGACGCCCGCGGCCGGACATCTGTGACACGACACCTGCTACAGGACGCCTGCGGCAGGCCACCCGCGACACGACGCCTGCAGCAGGACACTCGCGACACGTCGCCTGCAGCAGCGCGCCCGCGGCATGACGCCCGCGACACGATGCCTGCAGCAGGACACTCGCGACACGTCGCCTGCAGCAGCGCGCCCACGACACGACACCTGCAGCACTACGCCTGCAGCAGGCCACTCGCGACACGAGGCCTGCAGCAGCGCGCCCACGGCGTGACGCCCGCGACACGACGCCTGCAGCAGCGCGCCCGCCGCATGACACCCGCCGCAAGACGCCCTGTCATACACCGGAGGAGACGGAGAGAGCGAAGAAGACGAGGCGAGCTCGCACTACGACACTCGACGCCCACGTCCACCGCCCCACGCCGCACACCACACCATCGCCGTCACTCATCCGGAGAGATGGGACCGGACGCCCGCAGCAAGACGCCCACCGCAAGACGCCTGCAGCAAGACGCCCACCGCAAGACGCCTGCAGCAAGACGCTCACCGCAAGACGCTTGCAGCAAGACGGCTGAGGCAGGACGCCTACAGCTAGGTGCTCAAGGCAGTATCTCCGCAGCAAGACGCCTACAGTAAGACGCCTAAGGCAGGATGCCTGCAGCAAGACGCCTCCAGGAACATGCCTGCCGCAAGATGCTTCCAGGAACACGCCTGGAGCAAGACGCCAGGCACACGTCTGCCGCAAGACCAAGATACGGAGTGGGACGTCCGCTGCAAGATCCCGCAGCCAGATGCTTGCCTCAAGACGTGCGGGGGGGTGTATGCCCGTGGCCCCGATGTAGTCCGCGCAGCCAGCCGCTCATGTCCTACGTAGTTGTCACTTTAATATCAATGCTCCCTGATTATAATGCATGGCTGATAGGTTACTCACGCTCAGATAAAGGTATTGCTTTGTGGATAAGGATTTACTTTGCGGTGCATGGTGTCACACCTCTGCGTTCCATCACGTTTGTGCCGCTTCTCTGGACCATGAATCGGATGCCTTCTCCTGGATATGTGCGGCTCTGGACACCGCAATTGCGTGTATATTCAGAAGATGCGGAAATCTTCAGCGCAGAACCCTTTGCGACTGCCTTTCACGCACATCTCAACACTAGGACCACTCGGGATGGCGGTGTTTCTTTATTGGACCGCCTTTCAAAGACCTTGGAAACGCCACACTATGTAGGGTCTTTTTACGGAAGCTGGCCTCCTCTTAATGTTTCCTAGGTCACCCTCTTGTATGATTGGCTATCCTTTACTCTCGGCAGAATTATTGTGGAATGTTTGCCTGAGGACGCACTCAATGAAACTCATGCCTTGTTTCTCAATGTTCTCTTTATTTGCTATCAATACGGAGGCCAAAAGGCAGGCGAGGAAATGGCGTACCAACTACTCGCAGAGGCACCGATGGCCAATTTTCGGCGGCACTTCATATCTTATGTGAGATTAGAGGCTAGCACTTAGTGTCTTGCTTATACCTGCTACCCAGGATGAAGACAATACCCCAGCTGAGTTCAGCCTGGTAGATGAGCTGGATATCGGTAAAACCTGGCGTCCTAACAAGAATGCAGAGTCGGACTGGGAGGATATTTCAGACCGAGAGGAAGGTATTGAGATGGGCAACAACAATGTTGAGATGGGCAAGGGATGAATCAGATTAGTCACAAAATAAACATCTCAAGAGAAATGTGAATCTAATCTTACACCAGTTGCCATCTTCGCCTTGGTACAGTTTCATGCATTTGTTGCAGGCATGGGCCCACATTGGTTGGCCTGTACCAGCCATCCGATAGTTTCTCTCTGCACGTGCTTCGTTATAGCGATGGTCTTGGTGTCCATGGTGAGGCAAAGACAGAATCTCTTGACAACTCTTTTTATTGTTCAGGATGGCGTAGAGGAGGAAGGAGTCCAGGACAAGATCACCATTGAGTTGAGTAGTAAGATGTGAGCCATTGGAATAGAAGACAAGCCCAAGGCTTGGTTATACACTCGAGATATTCCTTGGCAAGTACCGCTACACAAGATCAGAAAATCATTGAAAGCAAAAATAAAGCTATACATAATGGCACTGTGCCATTTGCAGCCTAAAATATTGGCAGAGCTCAGGCTCAACATATACAGACTCAGCAACCTGGAGCAGAGTCGGTAGATCTGCTGAATAATATTGATGACGCGCGTTGGGTTCTATTGCATTGTGAACAAAGTAGTTGTTGTAATAGCGTATATGGCAGGCTATGAACTCTGCGTAAGGTTCTTGTCTACCATTGGTATGTATAAGAAACTTACTGCGACAGTATAGAGACTTTGAAAATATTGGAAGAACACCCCGGCACAATGTAAACAAACAGCCTTCAACCACACTTTCCTCACCAAGTGAAGTGGGGGAATTACAGTGCAGACAGAAAGAGACAGGGGGATGGAGGGGTTCAACACCTGTAACAATATTCAGATCATCACAATAATGTTGATAATAAAAACAAAAGAACCAATTTTATAGTCATGACTATGGATGCAGAAAGAGTCATCCAATGTGGGTTCATGGGGCCCCAGATGAAAAGCTTTGGTGAGATCACCAAATGCATGCCAAGTGAGATCAACAATATCAACATCCAGGCTCAGGACTGAAGCCATAAATTCGGTAACCAGGCGCGGCAATATGAGGGGACGGTCTTGGCCTGGAGGCACAATCTCCGGCCATACTCTGCTAGCGAGGTCAAAGAACCTTTGGATATGGAAAACTGCAGATGTTCTCTGAGAGAGTCATGCTGTAGCAGACAATTGAGGATGTCGACAGCAGATGTGGTGGAAGTCATCGATCCTTGAATCTGAGTAAGCAATTGAAAAACTCCCACACTGTATAGCTGTGGGTGCAAGAATGGATGTAGATGTGCGCATACATCTTAAAGGAGACATCGGGCCGTGGGTGTCCGACTACAGACAGGCTGCTACGGGTGTTTAGTTGTAGGGAACGACCTGCAGGTGTTTGACCGGAGAGGAAGGTGCACGGTCAGTCAGAAAAAGTATACAAAGAAGTGTGGTTGCAGTAGTTCATATTTTTTTGTGAGAGAATATATTCAACAGAGGGTCTGAAATATGCCGATTACAGTGTGGATATTAAAAGTATGAACAGGGAGGCACCAGAGAGGCCTGAAAGGAAATGTGTTAAGTGCGCACAGACAGACAGCTGGGATGGGAGACCAATAGCAATGTTGCTACATAGAAGCAGCTTTCGCCATATGAAAGCGACATTTTCGTCACATCAGTCACTGATCGAGCGACATTTGGTTAAACGAACCGAACCGACGGGAGAGCGATCGATCGTGGTGTGTGTGCGCGCGCGGAGGAGCGACAGACTGGAGCGAGCGACGCGCCGCGCGGGAGGGGACTCCGCGCCGCGCGGGGAGCGCGACTAAGACGAACGCGCGGCGGGACGGACACCGACCCGACCGACCGACCGACCGACCGACGACCGACCAGAGGAGAAAGCGACCAACCCAACCGAAACAACCCAACCGAAAGAAATGAAGAAAAGTCAAAACCCCAGACGCACGCAACGACAACGACAGAAAGAAAAGGAATAAAAGGAAAAAGAAACGAATGAAGAAAGAAAAGTCTAACGGAAACGAGGACGGGAAACTCACAGAGGCGGCATTTTCCTTGCCTTGTGAACGGAATGGGGGAATGAGTTGAATGAGTTGAGTGAATGAGTTGAGGAGAGAGATTCGATGAGAGAGGAGAGGGAAGGAGAAAGAGCGGAGTGAGATTTACGCAAAAAAATGGGGGACAAAAATGGAAGAGTCTCCTGATCTCATTATTTACGTGAGGAGGGAGGAAGGAGAAAGAGCGGAGTGAGATTTACGCAAAAAATGGTGGACAAAAAATGGAAGAGTCTCCTGATCTCATTATTTACGTGAGCTCAGGGTGGTATTAACTTCAGCGTGGTATTGGCTTCACTCATCTCAATTAGCAAGCAAGCAAGCCTTTTCTCAAATGCGCGCAAGCCTGAGGCAGCTCAAAAACCACTCAAACCAAGGCGGCCCTTTCAATAGTAAAATTTCAACGTTGCTCAAATCAATCGTCAGCCTTGCTTAAATCTCTAGACGGCTCAATTCACATCGATGTATTTATCAGCCAGCCTTTGCCTGCTTTTGGATGAAATCCGCGGCTCAATTGACTTGACTTCACTGAAATTTCAATATGCTCAAATCTCAACATGCTCAAATCATATCAAATCCAGGAGACGTTGCTCAAATCCTGAATATCGGCGACGGATGTTGCTCAAATCCTGGACTTCAGTTCAAAATTGTGTCATATTCAATATTCGCTCACATATTGAGTCCTTTCAACAAATAATTACTCAGTTGATTCGTATGTAGTCATTTTCAACTTTGATGGTCAAATGACAGTGACCAGGCAGACGCGAGGGCGCACGGAATCAAGCGTGGTGAGGCGTCGTGAGCCCAGCTGCGCGATCCAACAGATGACCAGATTGAGGCGCAGGCGCGCTGCGTATGAGTTTTCAAACTGTCCATGGGGAGCACGAGGGCGACCCAGTAAGCAAACTGGGCGGGGTCGGTGGGGGGCGCCGTAGACGTTGTTGAGGCGCTGGACGACCCAAGGACGGAGCTGGTGGTGCAATTGGGTGCAGATGGTCATGAGCTACTCGTTGGGTGGGCCCGTCGTGAGTGAGGGACGAGGCAGGGAGGTCGGGGACGTCGTCGATGCCCTCGATGCGGGCGACGGTGTAGCCGTCGAGGGTGCCGCACTCGAGGATGTGGAAGCGGAAGGTGGACCAGGTCTCGACCATACTGCGGCCATCGGCGAGCATCTGAACGGAGCGGCCCTCGAACATGCTGTAGTCAGTCTGAGGCTGGGCAGCGCCTGATCATGCCGAAGGAGGGCGGGCTATTCGGGGAAACGGCGGCAGCGAAGGTAGGGGCGTCGAAGCGGGCGCCGTGTTCTTCGGCAGCAGGGCGAGCGGCGAATTCGTCTGGGAAGGCGGTGAGGAGGAAGGATTCGAGGGTTTGGTTGCCGGGTCATTTCGTGCGACACTTCCACGGGGTCCCATTCCCGTTCATCCAGTCTCCGAGTGGCGTCGCCCTCGCGGGCATCAAGTTCAAAAGCCTTTTGGCCCTTGTCGCAGTTGCTCTGGGTTGGCTGCGCCGAGGCGCGTGCGGCGCTTCGCGACCTCCTTCGTGTACGTGTCGTCCTCGTCCTGCTCGACGATGTGCACGACCTCCTCGAGAACGGGGAGCGTATTGCACCTCCGCCTGCGTCTGATATGCGGGCGTCCCGGATGGGTTGGTGTGGTCTGGGACCGGCAGGGTGGACAAAACGGCCTAGAGGCGAATCGGCGAGCAGGAGCGATAGCGCTTCGACGAGCTGGGCCTGTTAGTTGCGCTCAGCGGAGGTGTGCGCCTGCCTGTGGACGCGTTCCTCGCTCTCGCCGCCACTCGATGAGCTTCTCCAGTGCCTCTACGCCGTTTCTATCGGCTCAATGTATCCTCTCGGAACGACCAGACCTACTGTTGCACAAACAGATCAAGTAGACGGCGCAGGTCTCACTGCTCCGTGCGCTCGTAGAATTTGGAGATGCGCCGAGAAGCGCATAAGATGCAGCAAGCGCAATTTGGGCGACACCCACCTGCCATACGAGCAGCTGCTTTGGACTGGCATCGATCGCGCACCGGTAGGCCTTCGCCCGCGTCAGCTTTGCAACCCGCGAATGAGCCCCAAAAAGACAATCACTTGCTCGCTCTGCACAAAGTCGTCCAGCTCCAGCAGCGCAAGGCCGATTGACACGTTTCTGGTTTCTATTCTCCAAGGTTGGGGAAGATGCAGGTGTAGCTGGTGACGGCAGAACGAGGGTAATTTGCTGGACTAAGCGATCGCGTGTTTCGGCGCGACGAGCTGCTCGTAAAGCGATTGCGCAGGGAGGTGGAAGGACGGTGTTCTGGAGTCCTGCGAAGAAGCCACTTTGACTAGTCGAAATCTGGTTCGGTGACAGAGAAACGTGAAGACTATCGCGCCGTGCGTTAAGATGGGAGAGGATGAGAGCCTTGCAATAATGATCCGTCCGAGTGGAGATGTAAGGTATCTGTTGACGGAGCGTACTCGTACGCGCATCTGAACGGGCTCCTACGCAGTCCGCCAATAAGGAGCGTAACGAGAGGATGCATGAGGGTGACGAGAGGGAGCGGGTCATAACCGTAGATGAAAAACAGACTTGCATAGGTCAAACACAGTATAGATACTAGCTAATCGGGCCCAGCGCATAGAAGCATTCTGCCAAACGCCTTAGAGATAGCAATACCGCCCATAGACATTGCTTACCTATCTCTCAGCGGTGGAATCGGCGTCTGACGAACGTTTTCGCTCGCGCGAAAGCCTTGCGAACGCACCCAAAAGTTCCTGAGATCGCTTGCTGCTCCGCTTGGAAAGACACCCCAACGTTGTTCTGGGTCTGACATGAAAAAAAGGAAAAGGATGAGGAGAAAAGACGCACCAAAGGCTCGATGATCCCCGCAGACACGACGTGGCCAGGCTGATCAAGTACGTTCTGGTAGCGGGGGGGCTGCTCGTAGGGTGGAGGAGGTTGGTTGGTGGGAGGGGAAGGATTTTGAGTGGGATATGGAGGGACTGGATCCAAAAGAGCGAGTACGGCAGTAATAGGGTGAAGATCCATCGATGGCTGGGCGGATTCAATGGATTAGACAACGGTTGAAAGGCATGCGATAGTGACTGGGCAAATGAGACGCAAAGTTGGGGACGGTGAAAGCACTCGGCCACGAAATGTTCTACGGTCATGTGCTCTATCATGTGACGACCCGCGTCTACGAGCCAACCATGGAACGCGCGCTGTGCACCATCTCCTGCCCGTCGCCCGTGGACTCTGTCCTACGGGCCATCTTGCATGTTGCGCTTAAGACCAGGACGTGGCTCAGGCGAGGAGCACGGCGTAACCCGCGATCGAAACCGATACACGCAACGCGCTAAAAAATGCGCCGCAGAGCAATTGTCTCCTGTTCTCAGTTTTGGGGGACGTCCCACACGCTGCGCTACTCAAGCGCCCCGTGACGCACGACACAGGTCGATAGACACACATATCGAGTAATCGGTCTCGGGGGACGTCTTGGAATTGGCGAAGAGCGCCGTCAACATCGAGCACTTCCAGTGCGAGTACGAAGGGAAGGATATTTGACTTGAATATGCAGCCAGCTCGTGAGAGGAGGACGGTGTACATGTGAAGGTTTTTTTTGCGCAGAGAGGCTTGACGGTGTGTGATCGAGGCCGCACGCGGGATGCATGATTTGGTGAGCGATGTTCATCTGCAAGTTTTCGTGAATCCTCCGTCGACTAATCATGGTATTGAAATTCAAGACTTACTCATGCATGCAACAAAAAAGTAAAGAAATTGGGGTGTTAGCATCGCGGGAGAAGATCTCTTGCGATAATGGTCCACTGGGTCTCGCGGGTCCTGCAGCTCATTAGCACGGAATGCAACAAAGAAAATACGTCCGTCAACTAACGTTTGAGAACGACACGCGGCGAGCACAAATAGAAGCAAGGGCATGGCCTTGAGATCGCAGACAGCGAGGTAGCGCGGTGCCTTGCGCCCCAGGGCGAAAAGCCATACAAGCCTTTCACGACGGGCGTTGCCTTTGAAATGGCTCGTTATCGACCATTCCTGCGCTCTGATGCTGCCTATAAAATATTCCTCGAAATCTCAGATGAAATCCCAAACTTGGATGCCAAACCGAGTTCTGCGGGGCTTGCCTGTCAGCGCTCGGTTGTAGGGCGAGTGACGCGATTGAGGTTTGTGCACGCCACAGTGGCCTTTCACACAAGGGCTGGCCCTCGAAATGGCTCGTTGGCAGTAAATTTGGAAGCCAAACTGAGTGCGTCAGACTTCGGTGTGGTGGCGGTCAAAGGCGGATTGCGATCCATAGCAGCTTCGCGGATGCGAGCCAACCACGTAGAGAGGTGTGTCGCTCTCGAGAATGAGGTACAGCTTCTCGTTCTCGGACTGGGAGCCCAAGAGTACGACCAGTGGCGAAGTCCCAGGCGGTGGTGGTACGACTGAGGCTCGTGCAACCACAGTAGCCTTTCACGAAGAGCTTTGCCCTCGAAATGGCTCGAAGGTAGCAAACGCGCCACAACGAGTTCTGCAGGGCTTGCCTGTCAGAGCTCGGTGGTGGGGCAACTTCTCGTGGTGGTGTGAATGAGGATCGTGGACGCCACAGAAGCCTTTCACGAAGAGCTGTGCCCTCGAAATGGCTTAGCGGTCGCAAACGCACACGGCACACCGACTTCTGCAGGGCTTGCCTGTCAGAGCTCGGTGGTGGCAGTTAAAAGGCGCGCGTACGGTTGGGTCCAATTTGGGGCGAACATGATGGCTGATTGTACACAAGGACACACATCAGGCCGTCGTAGAGCGGAATACTATCGTGATGGCTGAATGTGTACAGCCACATACAACTGATGCCCAGAAACGTTGGCCCTCAGTCTAAGTCATGTTCTCAAATGCTGTTAATAAATCGCCTTACAACGATTGTCAGCAGTGTCAGCAGTATACATTCTCCAATTGTGATGAAGCAGTACAAAATTGAAAGACTAATTGCATGTTTGGTACACCTCACGTTAACTGAAATTCTGCACCTTCAAACAAGAAAAAGTTACTCCCCGAACACTCGGCTTCTGGCGGCCCCCTCTCCAGTTTTTCCAGAAATTGATCTCCCAGTCCTTTCATGTATTTATTCAACGTCTTAGAGACGTCTGCAGCGAGCTCTTTGTTCTTGCGACTCAAAAGAACGTCGTTACTCTCACCGTCCTCTTCTCGCCGGTGATATAAGGTGAGCACAATGGCCAAGTGCATCAGTACCGGCTATTTTCTGGGTAAGTAGGATTTCTTCTGGCAGATCAGACTTACTGTGAACAGGTCCTGCTCCCAGTCCACTGGGACACCATCATACGTCCCAGCAAAGGTTTTTGCGAACCACTGACGCCAGTTTCGATACATTTCACAGACCGTCTGCCGCTGCTTCAGTTCTGACGGTGAGACGTTGCGGGTGTAGTGTCGGCGATCAAATGGAGTTGCGAGAACAACGACGGTTGAGACGCAGACAATGTCAAGCCAGCCTTTGGTCGTAGTAGTGGAAAGCTGGGGGATGTAGGCCTGAAAAGTATGGCAGTCGTGCGGCCTTTCTACGTGACACTGAACTTGAGGGACACGGGAGATATCATTTACGAATTACTTACCAGAGGTGACGGATAGCCAGAATGCAGAGATACGGGCAAAAACTTGCCACAGTCCGTCATGCGCAACATTAGTGAGAATGTTTTCCATCATCACAAGGTGTAATAGAGTGTATAGAGAGGCGCGAATGGTCGAGGCGGCCACGAAATGCCCACCTGTAACAAGAGTACCCATGAACGCGTTTTCGTGATCAGCTTTGCTGTTGGAGGGATCGGCTGTGCTCCCTGGGGCAGGCGTAAGACCGACAACAATGTGCTCGGTAGTAGGTTGCATCAGCCTAAAATGAATTAGCCGTAATGATCATTCGTTCGGAATTCCTTACAGGGTACCACCATGTGGTGGCAATACAACTCCTTCGTAGGTACCGCTGGGTTTGTCAGGGTCCCAAGTGTGGAATGCGTGAGCATTTTCCGATCCGGATCCGGACCGCCTCTTCCTTATCCAGAGCTTTTCGCCCGGGCCTTCCGGTGTTACATAGGTCGCTGCCATGTCCATGTGGGGAAGGGTCAGAGTGTGTGGTGTGCCCGCGATCTGCCAACACCGCTGGTCCGAGGGAACGTTTTCACGTGGGAAACCGTGTGATCCATTCGTCTGTCGGTAAGCAATGTCTTCCAGATCAAGCCCGCTAAAGGTGGCAAGTCTGTCAGTCGGGTCTGGTTGTTTTTTTGATACAGCTACAACGTACCTGCCAGCCAATGGATTTGCTGACGCAGTGTGTGTCGCAGGAAGGCTGAGGGCGTTCAAAACCACCCCACTAGAAGAGCTTGCGTGCTTCAGAAAGTTCCGCAACGTGGTCATCCTAATTATGTCAGTATAGTAGGTTTCCTTGGGGTTTCCATCTGACGTAGGGGTGTCCGATGCAGGGATTCTAAGCCCAGGTACTGGGAGAATATTCAGCATAATATTGCAATCGGGATATCCCACTACCTTGAACTTCTATCGGTGTGTCCAAACCATGAAGAGTGGAAATTCTTTCCACAATGTCCACATTCTGGTTTGGTACCCGCATTTTGCTTATGAATATATCGCATCCTGTTCCCCAAAGAAGCACTCGCTCGCTGGGTGACAAACCCTGCCAGTCGTCATTTTCAATAACGTACAAGTCGAATTCATCATCTGCCGGAGGCATTGTCGGGATACAACCGGGGAGATGGTGTCTAAATCGACGTCCATTCTTTAGGCATTGCTTATCCAGTGCATTCATGGATTCCTGCAGCCTGAGTAACATTGGACGTTCCGCATGATCCTAGATGCTCTCAGAAATATTACAAAGGTGATAGGTGGCCTGCACTTACCGAAAGCGCGTGAAGGCGCAAAGGAAAAGACCGCTTGGAAAAGCCATCCGGTCTATACGCTTCCATGATCACGGGTGTATTGGACGTTTCAGGCGGATCCATTTCGACTGCATGAAAGGTGTCGGAGACCTCAATGTATAGCATGAGATGATGACGCCGTTCAAATGAGTCGCCTCACCTCAACCTTGCGCTTCTTCCGGGGGCCCGATGCCTTTCGATCTTTCCGCTTCTTGGAGACATCGTTGTTTTGAGTATCGTCTAGCTCGCTTGAAGCAGAGTGAGAAAGCGAGTCGAGAAATCCAGAAACATATTCGTTAGTTGGCCATGTTGGTGGTCTTGATATTAGCCGTGCTTTTTCCGGTTCAACGAGCATCAGCGGTATTTCGGTGGTGGTGGAAATCGTTTGATCATCGTTCGATGTCACTTGGATGTTCGGAGGAGGAGGAGGATTGCCTGCGCAGTACCAAATTGAAACATGAGGCCAGCACATTATCAGAGCTGATTTTCTTACTGATTGCATTGTTATCTCTTGGGCAGCCTTGTGCTTTTTCCGGTTCAACGAGCATCAGCGGTATTTCGGTGATGGTGGAAATCGTTTCATCATCGTTCGATGTCACTTGGATGTTCGGAGGAGGAGGATTGCCTGCGCGGTACCAAATTGAAACATGAGGCCAGCACATTATCAGAGCTGATTTTCTTACTGATTGCATTGTTATCTCTTGGGCAGCCTTGGGACGTAGTGGATATTTCTAACTCGTGGCCTTCATCCGCTATTTGGTTTCGCCCCGTTGAAGCCGGGTCGCCACCAACCACAGCTACTTCCCCGGGGTTGCTATCTTCATGTCCTGGAGGGCTCGAATGCGCAACTTTGGGGAATAGTAAATGCTGTAACGATGAAGATGATTGCCTTACGATGATGACGGAATATCAGGGTATCTTCTTCTGTCTCGGCCGGCGCTTGAAGCAGGACTGAAACCAATTCATTGTAAAAGGCGATTGATAAAGGTTTTCCGTTTGAAACATCTCGAATGAGGGCGAGGGTGGCAGCCTCCATGTATGCCAGTTTGGGAGGACGCGATCTCCCGAGAAAAGCGCGTGTCTTTGAACATTGAGGACTTTTTGGTTATGTACAAGCACAACGGCGCACTTGGTACTGGCTGATCATATGGCCATGAGGTTTTCCGAGGTCGAGACTGCAGAAAGCGACAACAGAGGACGAGTTTAGAATATACGCCAAAGGTCGTAATAACTCCTGGACTGTGAGCGAGCCGATCTCGCGCCTTTCATCCTCGGGTAGGCTAAAATCAATTATAAAGTTGGTTTTAACGCTGTTGAGATGACCGCAGACCTACCCAACATATGTGTTGGCGACCTTGGTACTTCCTGTAATTTTGGCGTGGTGGTCGCCGCGCTATGTGATGTTGACACCGAGCAGAAGTATCAAGTGAATGTTTATACCTCGATGATCCATTTTAGCGCGGCTGCTGCTGCTTGGATGTTCTTCTGTGCTTTCCCAAGCTGCGTCGATTCCCACTTGGTGGACAACAAAACCTGAATTAACTCGGTAGATTTGCATTCTGGGGGGTAGACGTCGAATGTCACTGTCACATTAGATTTGGCCTTCTGCTTTAGAGTTTTTTCCATGGAGTCGAGGCGAGACGGCCAATTCGCGAGTGCCTTCAGAAGCTGGAAGAATGTTGGTCATCCTGATTCGGGTACTACGGCGACTGGGACATACGCCGAGGGCTTTCTCGCTATTGGGAGCAGATTGTGGGGCACTGTGGGCCTCGGAGACGCCTTCGGCGAGGCTGATGAGCAAATCCAAGGATTGGAACCGAAGGAAGGTTATCCAACACGCATACGCTGCGTTGCTAGTGCAGGCGTCTTCGTCCGGGAGCCGATGCTCGGAAATGGTAGGGAGCCCCAGATAGGCTCGATAAATTACGTTGAACTGGTCTGTGTCTGGTGGAAGACTCTCGGTATCCAGCTTCCTCAAAGTTTCAGTGAAAGTTTCGAGGCCATTTAGTGGGGGTTCGCTAATCCAGGTGTTCTGGATAAATGGACGGGAACGCCACAGATATTGAAGATACAGAGGAGTGAGGGTGAGTCGGTTTACAGAGTTCATTCTACGAACGCTGAGTGTGATGGCTGAATGTACACAAGTACACACATCAGGCCGTTGTAGACCGTGATGGCAATTGTACTAGACGGCCTTGCAATTCATTAAATAACCAATTCATTTACTCAAGGAATAGATACTGCATCGAATCTGCGATATATTTGCTAAACAATGGCTGCAACGTACTAGGTCAGTTCGCTAATTCGTCGTTTTGAACCAATGAGTTTCCCACCGTCATTCTTTTCAACCGTGGGAGTTGAGTTATCTTTACTAGTTCTGATTAGTGTTTGAACTGGGTTATATATCTGCATTGAATGAATCGGAAAGAGCGGATTCAAGTGTTCAGCATTGGAAGCATGTTGGATATGGGGACTGCTCCTACATTCGAAACTGAACGTCAGAATGGACAGAATATTAAGTGACCATGAACCCGTGCGCCCAAGGGTACACCTGTGGGTTCACCCCGAAGGGCGCGAGTCACTTACGCAGACGCCAAAAGTGATTATTTATAATTACGGTATTTTGTATGTAAATGAAGGAGAGAGGACTGAGAGAAGAAATAATACAGGGAAGGGAGTTAGGTAGGCATCTAAGTAGGAGACCATATAATAAATGAAACATAGCCAGATGATTGAGAAGGGAACGCACACGAGGCGTCTCCATCGCGATATGGGGTTCGAGGGTCGGCGCTTAAGATCGTGGTACGTGTGCCGTCTTCACGACGCCGACAAGCCAGAAGCGTTGGGGGACTTGACCAGAGGAGGACCGGCGATGCCTGGCTCTGGTCTCGTTCCAAAGTCTGGCAAGCCCGACGGACTGGAGATCGACACGGCCGACGAGGCGTGTTGGCGGCGAGAGCGAGGAGTGCGGCGAGGGGGGTGGACCGGAAAGTCAGCACGGCGTCGTAGTCGGGGTACGCGTCGCCTACTGTCGCCAGTCGGGAGCGGACGGAGTATCACTGGGGGTGCGGGTACGGGTGCGATGGAGAGACGGGGAGACGGGGACGAGACGGAGGTGAGGTTGATTTATTTTTCTCGCTGATACCCGTCGGGAACAGCGTCGGCTCCTGAGCCTCACCGTGCGCCCTTGCGCCCGACCGCGCCTGAGCCCGAGCCCTCCGGCTCAATCGTGCTCATTCACGCTTTGATACCGTATATGTCCCCGCTTTGAAGACGCGCGGATAAAATTCCGGGAAGGTGGTCAGCGGGCGGTAGAGCGATGGGTGCTCCACGGCGGGCAGATGCGGAACGGCGTGTGAGAGACGCTGGTGGGTGTGGAGGACGGGCGTGGGTGTGGCGCCGAGGCTGTTCGATGCAGGTTACGTGCCACGGAAGAGGACGTCGCGGCCATGGTGGCCGCGCGAATAACTGCAGGGCGAGGTGGGCGAATAGCAGTTCCGCGAGCAGTAGAAACTCTGCGTCGTCTTTAGCGGCCCACTCCTCGTCAACTTCTGCGTCAGCCTCCCACGCTGGCTCGTCCGCGGCGAGCAGTTCCGCGTCGTCTGTGGCCCACTCGTCGTCCGTATCGGCGTCGTCAAGCGCTCCCCACGCAAGCAGCTCCGCGTCCTCGCCGTCTGCCTCGCATATTAGCAGCTCTGCGTCGGCCTCTGCGTCGTCGTCTGCTGCCCACACTTCGTCGGCTTCTGTGTCTTCTTCTGCAGCTCACTCGGCCTCCACATCGGCCTCTGCGTCGCTCGCGAGCAGCTCTGCATCTTCGTCTGCGTCGGCTTCCTACACTAGCTCGTCCGCGGCGAGCAGCTCTGCATCTGCGTCGCACGCAAGCAGTTCACCGTTGTCTGCAGCTCACTCGTCGTCCAGCGCTTCCTATGCAAGCAGCTCCGCTTCCTCGGCGTCTGCCTCGCATATTAGCAACTCTGTGTCGGCCTCGGCGTCGCACGCAAGCAGCTCTGCATCTACGTCGGCCTCGGCCTCTCACGCTAGCAGCTCTGCGGATGAGTTTTTTTACATCTATAAATTTTGGAGTTCATGTTTCTGACGCCCTCACTTTAGCCTCTTCTGCATCGCACAGCTCGGTCTCGGCGTCCTCCGCAAGCAGCTCCGTGTCGTCTTCTGCGTCGCACGCCAGCAGCTCTTCGTCGTCTTCGACAGCCGCTCACTCGAGCAGCGCGTCTTCTGCGTCGCACCTCAGCAGCTCGGCCTCAACGTCGCTCGCAAGCAGTTCCGCGTCCGCTTCGCACACCAGCAGTCCCGCGTCGTCTTCTGCTTCGCACGCCAGTTCATCGTCTGCAGCTCACTTAAGCAGCTCCGCATCTGCATCTGCTTCGCACGTCAGTAGTTCTTCTGCGCCAGTCGCGCCTTCGTCCTCGCATACGTCCAGCTCGTCGTCCGCCGCTCACTCGAGCAGTTCCGCATCAGCGTCGAACGCCAGCAGCTCCGCTTCGTCTTGTACAGCCCACTCTTCATCGGCCTCTGCCTCTGCATCGCGTGCCAGCAGTTCTTCTGCATCGCCCAGCAGCTCAGCTGCGCCTTCGTCCTCGCATGTGCCCAGCTCGTCGTCCGCCGCTCACTCGAACAGTTCGGCTTCTTCCTCGCATGCAAGTAGCTCCGCGTCGTCTTCTGCATCGCACACCAGCAGTTCTGCGTCTTCGTCAGCTGCTCATTCGAGCAGCGCGTCTTCTGCGTCGCACGCAAGCAGCTCCGCCTCGTCTTCTGTTAGCCCATTCTTAATCAGCCTCCGCCTCTGCGTCGCGTGCCAGCAGTTCTTCTGCGTCACCCAGCAGCTCGGTTGCGCCTTCGTCCTCGCATGTGTCCAGCTCGTCGTCCGCCGCGCACTCGAGTAGCTCGGCTTCGTCTTCGCACGCAAGCAGTTCTGCTTTGTCCAGTGTCCACAGCAGCTCATCGCACGCAGAAGTAGAGGCAGGCGGTTGGGAGCCTGGAGGAGACGAGACTCTGCTTGAGAAAGGCTCAAGAGTGAGCGGCTTTGCGTCTGCGAGTGGAGCAAGTGTGGTGCGGGTGGGAGTCGTGCGGTTGGGTGCGAGCGGAGGTGCGGCGGGAGGTAAGAGTCCGCGGTTGGGGTTGAGCGTTGTCGGGACGGGTTGCGGGTGTGGGTGTAGCGCCGTCGAGGAAGGGGCCGGCGTGGGTGCGAGTGCGAGCGTGGTAGGGTAAAGGGCACAGTGAGGGCGGGTGCGGGTGCGAGCGAGTTCGGCTCGAGTGTCGTGCAGGTGTAGAGCCGGGTGTTAGGGAAGGAAATCAAGGGCGCGGGGGAGGGTCCATGTCGACCTCGGTCGCAGATCTCTTGGGTGGAGTCGGGTGTGAGCGGCTGCGACTCGTCCGAGTCGCTGCTCGACTGCGGCGTTCGTCGGCGTCGGCGTGATTGTTTTCGTCCTCGTCGTCAGACGAGTGGAAGAACGCGGACGAGTCAGGTGTGGGCGGTGGTGCGCGGGAGGGAGGGGTTAGAGTGTTCGGTGACAGCGCATCGCTGAGCGCAGGGGACTGGAGCGGGTGCGCCGTCGGGGTAGGGGACATCAGATCCTTGTCCGCAACGCCTTCCGCCTCAACCGCCTCCTCTTCCGGCGCGTCGCCGTACAGGAAAAACGTCTCGTCGACGAGCTCGAGCCTCCCGCCGGGTAGAAGCACGGGGGCCACATCCCTCAACACATCCTCCGACTTTGCACAGCGACAGATTCGCCATGCAAACAACTGTCGGGAAATGGCAGCGCGTACTTGAGAAAGTCGCCATGGACGATGCGGACGTTTGGGACCGCGCCGTCCGCAAAGGCGGGAGGCCGACGTCGACGAGGTCGAGGCCGACGAATTGGGTGGCGCGCCACATGCGGGCGGCGTCCAGCAGCCACAGACCGGTGCCGCAACCGAGGTCGAGGACGCTTGCCGGTAGGGTGTTGCTGTAATGGTGGAATGTCCCTTGAGCTTCTTATCCGTATCTCGAGCGATGGCCTTCAAGGGCTGCGGCGGTGTGGGTGGAAGGGGCAGTGAGGGAAATGCTCGCATTCGAGAGTGCAAGCAAAACTCAAACTCAGGTGGTGGTGGCAAGATGCAGCGCGCAGTAGCGGCACACGAGAAGGAAAAAATTGTATAGATTGACTGAAAACAGCGTAGGGCTAGGTGAAAGTAGATTGGATCTCGTGCATGGCATTCTTCGAATCGCGTCAGCTACAGAATTATCACCAAAAGATCCCACATACATATCTCATTCTCAACGGCGAAAACGGCGCGCGATTGACTTTTTCGCTCCCGCGTAGGCCTGGCGGATGCGTCCGAGAAGCCCCGCCTCCGCTGGCTGCTCGACGCGCACCGACGCGATATCATCGTCTCGGGCCTGGGATATCATGAAAAAAAGGAAAAGAATGGGGAGACAAGACGCACCATGGGTGACTCGACCATCCCACAAGCTCCCCAAGCGGTTCGGCGGGACCGACGACATCCTCGTACGAAGGTGGATGCTGGTAAGCAGGTGGCGGTCCCTCGGGCGTCGGGAAAGGGTCTTCCCTCGAATATGGAGGGGCGGGTTCTTGGACGATTCCGTCAAGATCCATCGAGGGCTGAGTGCAAAGGCTGGTTGTGCGTAGAGGGATTCGTAGACGTGGGATAGCAATGACGGAAAGTCGACGATGGAGGCACGTCGTGGACTTGACCGCAGAATGTGCGGGTGGTCACGTGATATGATCCGCCCTGTGACAACCCGCTACGCGTCTTGCGTCCAAACCGATTCACACAGGCGCGCGCTGTAAATCATTTCTACCCGTCACCATGTCCTCGCTGGTGGGACATATCGCATCTTGCGATTACGAACTTGCGAACGGCACGGTGTTGAGCGACATGCGGCCGTCGCGACCCATACACCCGACCCGACCCAAGATCGATCAGTTATCGAGCGCCGTGGTTCACTGGCATTCTGAGGGAATTTGATGATG
>WIQG01000442.1:0-101905 GCA_014925785.1 Mycena galopus ATCC 62051
GACCCAGGCGTTGTTACCATAATTGGAATGGCCTTGCACGTGTTGGCACAGCCACGGGTCGGGTCGGGACGGGTCGATCCAAACCCGACCCGACCTTCCCATCGCTCCGACCTTCTGTCTATTAGTGATCAAGTACTGGTTTAAATATTTTCTCACCTTGCAGGTCGTTGTATCCTTTCTTGCGCCCCGGTCAGCTGCAGACTCTCTACGCGCGTCTTCAAATTTTCAAGACCACGAAGTATGTTTGTGAGCCGTTCAAGTTTTCTTGCATCTATCGGAGATTTTTTTCTGTTCCTCCACAAATCTCAAGTTCCTCGACCTGCTAAATCGGCATCCGTCGCATCGAGTCCACTCACCCAAAGATCTTGCCCGTGAATCCGTCTTCCAATACTCCCTCTCCCTTGTTCTGAAATTCCGAAGTGCATCGTATGCTCAGTTCTGTTTTGTTTTGCGGATATCTGGTGAATCTCAATTTGAGATTTAAGTAATGACAAAATGAAGGCCCACCACGACGTGGATGAACGGAGGGGCTCCGTTGACCTTGCTCTACTCTCAAACTTCCGTGTTCATTTCTCATTCAACGCCACCTGATCTTGGGGCTGGGTCTCTCATCCATGAGGTTGACCTGTGTCACGATTGGACACGACGACTTGCTTCTGCCGCAAAATATTCCCGTGGAGGCCTCAAGATTCGTGGCTAGAGTTTTCAACGCAGCCTGCCTGTGCTGCGACTAAAACTATCTGGTCTGCAATGTGCGTATGTATAACACCACTCAACATCCGCCTTGAGCCTGAGCGACGGCTTGGCGCGAGACGGGCGTTTTCATTTCCGTAAGTCTCGGAATTATTTTCACCGGTGGCAGAAGACTCACACTATTTCTCTCGGTTTTCGGTCGGTCGAAAGTGGACATCGAATAGCAGTATAGCAGTAAAATACATCCAACATCGCAAAAGCCATGGAACACGGCGTGCCGGCGTGCATCAGTTCGATTGCGGAAATATTTTCGCGGGCAAGGTCCCTCGCTGCATCAGCCTTTTGACATTTTGATTGCGGGTTTTCCGGGGTTTTCAGGTTGCCGGTATTCCCGACAACCTCACAACCTCAAATGACCCACAACTTGGCAGTAAATGAAGGTAATAAATGTTCCCAGAGTCACAAAAGGGGGCTCTGGAAACTTTCTAAGGACTCTAATATATCTGTTCCCCAAAGATATTTGTGAGAAAAACCAAAATCCTGCCCTGGCGGGGCTTGAACGGTCGAGCTTGTGGGCTCGGGACATAGGGTTTTGACGTTGTCAGGTTTCGAGGTTTTCAGCGGTTTTTCGGGGTTTTTCGGGGTTGTACAACCTCACAATCAAAATGTCAAAAGTCTGATGTGCTAGCGCACAATTTTCCTCTGTAATGACGCGCGAGGTACCCAAGCGGTGTCGCGGGATTGAGGCCCTCAGCATCACTGTCGTCCTCCCGTTCAGCGCCCGCCCCTTGGCAAATATTATTCGAAACTCCTGGTGGTCTGCGGCTATTGTAAATGTAGCTACTCTGGGTCCCACTCACCTCCACCGAATCCCAACCCAACTGGGCGAAGATAACCATAAACGACGTTATTAATATCTGGTCATGCAATCGACACTCAAGAAGGCTGCAAGTGTCGAGCAGAGCAGGTGCGTTATACCCTTCATTGAGCTCGCCGGCACCGCTGCGTCCCATCAGGATTTCTTCTTGCCACGAGTGTGGATGAATGATGGTAGCCTCCTCCCGGTAGATGGATCCGAATTTTGCTTCCCTTATTACTGAGCCTCAGCGTTCAGCCGCGACCCATATTTATTCATAAAGCGATTAGATGCAAGACGGCCGTCAGCTAGTCTAACTCTGCGACTGTCTGTTGACGGGCTGGGAATAGGGAAAAGTGTTTATGATTCAATAGCAACTGAACACAGGAACACTTCACATCGTCGTGGTCTTGTGCTTCTCAGCTTCACTCGCTCGGAAGGCTTGCAACGCTATCCTCAGCTCTGCAATCTGCCCCACGAGCAACCCTGCCTCCTTCAATGAGGAATCCGATACTGTGCAAAGCGCCCTTGCTGTTTGGAACCCCCGATGTTCAAGGAGGATACGGATGGTCTCGTCCAAGGAGTATTCGCGGCAGAACTCGTCCACTCTCATGGCAGGCAGACGGAAAATCTCGCCTTCCTCATAAACCTCGAATTTCGACGCCTGTTGTTCAAAGGTTGGAGCTTGCTGAAAGGAAACATCCATCCAAGCTCACCTCATCGCCGTCGACGCTCGTGCGGCCGCCAGTACCACATCCTCCTACAATGGGTTATTTAAAACCTATTTCTCAACCAAGACATCTTCTCACCTATGATATCGCCCATCACAATCGGTGCTTCAATAAATATTAGCGCGAAAATGAAGAAAACAGAAGGGATGGATCACATAATGAGTCTTGCATTTTACGATTCTGTGCCTCTAATGTAAGAAAATAGATCAATTAGAGGGTTCAAACTAACCTCGAACTCCCGAAGAGATTTGAGAACTTCCTGAACGCCCACAAACCAGCAAACTAAATACAAGGCGCACAGTTGGACGGGTCGATGGCGTACCGTGGCATCAGCAATCATTTGAGCCAGAGCCGTGTTGTGTTTTTCCAGAGCCGAGGCGTTGTCGGCGCTGTTGAAAAACTGGTTTAGTTTGCCTCTCTGGCTGGCCGCCTTTAGATCCGTCGTCATCGACGCCAGCTCCCGGCCTACGCGTGAGATGGTTATATAGACAAAGGAGGGTAGCTGACGTTTGGAGACCCAGGACGATCGCTCGCCCTCGGTCCGGATCACTCTTTGCCATTTCTTCAACGATGGGTGTGAGACGCTCTATTCGTGTTGCCAATTGAATGAGACCCTGCGTATTGACGGATGATTGCTGAATGGAAATGTACAAATGGGTTGTCATTGCGGAATAACTTTGAATACTTCGTCTCACCTCAATGCGACTCGTAATGTCCAGAAGGGGTTCAATAATCCTGCTGAGGGCTCCAGCCACCGGGACATTATTGGAAATAGAGATGAGTGTCTTGAGAGCGAAATATAGGACGTTGGACGCAGTCCGGCGGGTCTCTGTGCTGATTATAGGTCGGGATTTCTCCTCATTTTGAGGGAGAATGTGTTCGCGTTCGGATTCCTGTTCGTTATCCGATTGTTTCTTGGCGTGTAGGAGCGTGAGGGATCTCTTGATATGGCGGAGCTGCTGGTAGAAATGCATGTTTTCAAAAGCTCGCAGTCAAGGCAAAGAGAACGAAAGGACAGGGAAGTGGTAACAGTGGCGATTACTCTGCCGCCAAGTTTTTAAGCGGCGTGTGCAAACGCTAAAGGGCTTGACAGCTTCGAGCTAAATCGAGACAGAAAATTGAGAAAAGACACCCAACATCACGAAACCACAAAAGCAATAAAGTCAGCTGGTGTAAAACCTGCGCTCGCGGCAGCGACATTGATGTCAGGCGTGGCAGGCATCTGGAGTTATGTGAAAAAGAACGTTTGATCATTTTCGGCTTGTACTTTCAACATAATCTCCCCTGATCTTCTCGCCTCATTAAGGCGGACAGCTTATTTCAAACACGCATTCGCCCGAACTGTCTGTCTGGCATGATCTGAACAGACCTTCTCACCGGTGGATCTGAACATACTTTCTCACCGGTGGATAAAAAATCTAGAAGACACCTATTATTAATCTCCCCTGATGACCTGCGCTCGCGGCGGCGACATTCATGTCAGGCGTGGCAGGCATCTGGAGTTATGTGAAAAAGAACGTTTGATCATTTTCGGCTTGTACTTTCAACATAATCTCCCCTGATCTTCTCGCCTCATTAAGGCGGACAGCTTATTTCAAACACGCATTCGCCCGAACTGTCTGTCTGGCATGATCTGAACAGACCTTCTCACCGGTGGATCTGAACATACTTTCTCACCGGTGGATAAAAAATCTAGAAGACACCTATTATTAATCTCCCCTGATGACCTGCGCTCGCGGCGGCGACATTCATGTCAGGCGTGGCAGGCATCTGGAGTTATGTGAAAAAGAATGTTTGATCATTTTCGGCTTGTACTTTCAACATAATCTCCCCTGATCTTCTCGCCTCATTAAGGCGGACAGCCTATTTCAAACACGCATTCGCCCGAACTGTCTGTATGGTATGATCTGAACACACCTTCTCACCGGTGGATAAAAAATTAGAAGACACCTATTATTAATCTCCCCTGATAACCTGCGCTCGCGGCGGCGACATTTATGTCAGGCGTGGCAGGCATCTGGAGTTATGTGAAAAAGAACGTTGGATCATTTTCGGCTTGGACTTTCAACATAATCTCCCCTGATTTTCTCGTCTCATTAAGGCGGACAGCCTATTTCAAAAACACATTCGCCCGAAATGTCTGTCTGGTATGATCTGAACATACCTTCTCACCGCTGGATAAAAAATTTAGAAGACAGATATTATTAATTCAAGGATCCAAGATTGGGCCGTCAAGATTGTGCCTTCGTGACGTAAAAAGAGGCCTCAATCCAGTATTCCGAGCTCATTCCAATGCATAGACTCGCCAGCAAGTCGACGTACACCTAGGCGACATGGGCGCATTGGGATAGAGAACATCAGGGCAAATACTGTACTATTTCGACCAAGTGTTCGGTCACTGGTCACAGGGACCATTGAACCGAACACTTGGTGAAAGTGGTCACAGGTCACTGTGGTTTCGGATCGAGGTTTTTGAGCTTTTCTGTCCCAAATAGGGAATTTTTCGCGCCGGCTTCGCCGGAGAACTTCCTTAAAAGGGAATTCGAACTGTTCGCAAACGAACAGTTGTGGTCACAGGTCACAATGGGCGAACACTTGGTCGAAATACTACAGTAATGATGGTAACGACAACGGGTCAGCGGGCCCAGCCTGGCTGCCCTGAGTTTGCGAGAGTCCTAAGCCAACATGTACCACTGGGCCGGCTGGTTCACGAGCCTACTCATCCCAGAGTGGCAGGCGTCACGACGGACAGCGGGCGGGTAAAGATCCGGTAATGAAATCCATTCGTGCATTCCACCTAGTGGGAAGAGGACGGCAGCTGGATGGCAGCATTCTTTGAATAGGACACGTGGTTCCATTGGATATCTCTGATACCGTGTCAGCTGAAGGCGGTGTTTTTCCTTGCTGTTGTCCGCGTTGTGGGCTCCTGCATTACAAGGCTAGGCGCTCAAGCTGAACTGCTGTAAAGCTGCGGCCTTGAATTGCGAGAGGCTATAGCCTCCTCGCATCTCTTCTCTCTGATATTCCCTCCGTTGACGACCACAATGTTCCTACGGTTTTACTACCGCACACGATGACTAGGGCTCTCGGAGCCGCTCTCCCTCGCTCACAACATGCCCCATCCAAAATCTCTCTCCGAGTGCCCCAGGGCTTCTACGTCGGGCGACCAATCTTTACTTTCGCTTATGTGTACTGCTCTGGAGGATAAAGTGTTGGTATGTCAAACCTTTGCTCCTCTTTTTCGAAACCAAAAATACGAATAATTAGTCTAGGTTTTGCTTTCAATCGCTGCTGTTGTTTTGCTTGCTCGGGGGTTTCTCCAAGACTTGGGAACTACCACAACTGATTGGAAAGCATTGCTGCGTCTCGTTGGGCGACTTTCGCTTATGTATACTGCTCTAGAGGATAAAGCGTTGGTACGTCAAACCTTTGCTCCTCTTTTTTGAAATCAAAAATACGAATAATTGGTCTAGGTTTTACTTTCAATCGCTGCAGTTGTTTCGCTTGCTTGGGGATTTCTCCAAAACTTGAGAACTACTGCAACTGGTGCGAAAGTTGATTGGGTCGAGGGTGTTGCTATTATGATCATGATCTTCATCGTAGTAAGTGCACCGTCTCTTTGAATTTTTTACCCTTGACTTATGTTCTACAGGTAATTGTTGGATCCGTCAATGACAAAAAGATGGAGCGGCAGTTTCAAATTCTTAATGAAAAAAAGGAAGCACGCGGCGTCAAGGTTATATGCGGCGGTGTTGAGGCCGTTATTGACATCAAGGTCGGTCTGTTCTGCTCTAAATTCACTCAACTATCATTTCTGATCATCCAAATTCCACAGCAAGTCGTAGTGAGGGACATTACTCTTTTGGAACCAGGCGAGATAGTGTCCTGCGACGGAGTTTTTCTTGGCGGTCATAACATGCAATGCGGTGAGTCCGGGGCGACCGGAGAGTCCGACGCCATTGAAAAAGTTTTCATGTAAGGGATGCATTACTCTCCAGGAATCTGAGCGCGGTGAATCTGAGCACGCTGCCCACGCCGACCGCTTTGTGCCCACCGGCAGCGAAGTTCTAGAGGGTGTTGGCAAGTGCGTTGTCGCCATGGGCACTAGAAGTTTTAATGGTAGAATTACGACGGGTACACCGGTCATGCCGTCAGTGAGCTCATGGAACTAACCACTTGTCTACACATCGTTTGTGATCGATCCACAAGTACATTCTGGAAATGGAGCTCGAGTTTTGCAGCCGCGATAGCCGCTGATCAAAAACAACAATCGCAAGTAAAAAGAGCCCCGGCTGACAACTATCTCGATCCGGGCGTAAACAGCCGCCCGGGAACCCGGCACCGTGTTCGGGACGGCTTATTTTTCACCTCCATTTCCTCCGTTCCACTATCGTGGCCTGCAGCTCTGGGATACGCTCAGAAGGCTGAACAAGGTTCTCTTTCATTTCACGTCATTTCGAAGGCTACAATGTGATTGCCGACGCCCACGTTTGGCGTCCTCTCGATTTAGAAGTTGTCAAGCCCTATAACGCGTGTGCACAAACACTACAAAACTCGCTTTCAGGCAGGGGAATGGTCGCAAGCCGGCCCGAACTCGGCACCGTGTCCGTGACAGATTATTTTTCATCTCCATTTCTGTAAGGGCAACCTTAGCTCGGCGCAGGAGCGCGGGAAACTAGTGGGAGAATCTGAAGTAAACTCAATTGACAGTACTAAATACAGGATTCTAGAATACGCACCTAGCGGGAGAATCCAAAGAGAAGAAAGGATAAGGATTCCCACGCTAGGCGAGGTTTTTATAGGTACTAGCCAGTAGCACGTGTCCAGAGTGATCGGCAGTGGTCTCGAGCTTGATCGCATAGCACGTGCCAGTGAGAGCGACCGGACAAAGGGGAACAGGGGGGGGACGGAGTCCAGAGGGACGGGGGACGACGTTCCGGGTGACGGCGCAGGCTGAGGTGCAGGACCGAAAGCCGGACGGTCGGGCGAGGCCGGACGAAGGATCGGACGAGGCAGTGGGGCGGTGCGATGGGCCGGAGCTGGACGGACGGACAGACGGGTGGTTCCCCTGACAATTTCCTCCGTTCCAGTATCGTGGCCTGTGTTGGTTTTTATCTCGGTAACCAATTGAGATATCACTCCTGGCTGTTAGGCCTTTGGTTACAGGCTCATGAGGAGCTCTACTGTAGCTACTGTGTATATATTAACATCCAATTAATCCTGCAAGTTCCGGCAGGTTCCATCGAGTTCGGCATTGATCAGCATCAGTCATCCATCAGTCAGCGACCTCGGTCTTCTCTCGGAGTTGTGCTGGATTCCAAATCTCCAACAGCCTGCAGCTCTGGGATATGCTGGACAAGGTTCTCTTTCATTGCATGTCCGATTTCAAATGAAGGCTACAACGTGATTGCCGACGCCCACGTTTGGCGTCCTCTCGATTTAGAAGTTGTCAAGCCCTAACACGTGCGCACACACACTACAAAACTCGCTTTCAGGCAGGGGAATGGCCACCGTTGACACTGGTCGTGTCCTTTCATTCTGTTTCCTTTGGCTACGAGCTTCTGAAGACACGCATTTCTACCTCTGGCAGCTCCTTCGCCGTATCAAGAGATCCCTCACACTCCCACTCAAGAAACAATCGGATAAAGAAGAGGAATCCGAACGCGAACACATTCTCCCTCAGAATGAGGAGAAATCTCGACCTCTAATCAGCACAGAGACCCGCCGGACTGCGTCCAACGTCCTGAGCCCGCTCGCCGTCCAAGGCTCCAGAGCGCCGAGTTGGGTGCGCGGATAGCACCGAGAAAGGGTTTACTGAATCTGCCCATTGTTCAGTGTCGTCTTCGATCCTGGCCTGACTCGAAAATCTTCGAAAAGTACAGTACACAGAAAGAGACAGCCTGAGCCGTTTCCGCGGCATGAAGATCAACCAAGAAATACAAACTAGCGGATGGAGGAACCCGGAGAGGTCGATGCTTGGAGCGTCACGGCCGTGGAGACGTTCCAGAGTGGTGATGAGCGAAGCGGTTGCCAAGTTTAGTACTGGTGGGATTGCATGGCTGGCCCGACCCTCACAAGTGATACAGCGGCGCATCGATAACGGGTAGTCGAGCTCGCCCCGGTTACGGTTTGAGGAACTGCGAGACGAGCCAAGTGTTCTTGGGGCCCTGCCGCATTACGGGCGCCGAGGCATCGACGGGAGCGGAGAAAGGGAACATGAAGACGGATTCGACAACGAGGTCGTCTTACACGCAGACCAGGGCGTGGACAAGGCGATCCAAGAGACGCGAGCACACAGACCAGAGGGAGATGACGTGGAAACTGAATAAGAATGCCGGAACTTGACTGAGCAGATTCCAGAACGTTGGTGGATGAGAACTCGTCGGCACCGGCGTTCTCAGACCATTCAAGGACTGGGTCAAGTTCAGGGAACGGGGGGGCTCCGTTGACCTTGCCCTGCTCTCAAACTTTCGTGTTCTTTTCTGATCCGACGCTACCTGATTTTGGGGCTGGGTCTCTCATCCATGAGGTTGACCTGAGTCGTGACTGGACACGACGACTTGCTTCTGCCGCAAAATATTCCCGTGGAGGCCTCAAGATTCGCTGCTAGAGTTTTCAACGCAGCCTGCCTGCGCCGCGACTAAAACTATCTGATCTGCAACGTGCGTATGTAAAACGCCACACGAGATCTGCCTTGAGCCTGAGCGACGACTTGGCGCGAGAGGGGCGTTTTCATTTCCGTGGGTCTCGGATTTATTTTCACCGGTGGCACAAGACTCGCACCATTTCTCTCGGTTTTCGGTCGGTCGAAACTGAACATCGAACAATCCTAGATATAGCCTCAAAATACATCCAATATCCCAAAAGGCATGGAACATGGCGTGCCGGCGTGCATCAGTTCGGTTGCGAAAATTCGCGGGCAAGGTCAGACCAGTTCCCTCGCTGCTGGCGCGCAATTTTCCTCCGTGATGCGTGAGATACACCGGGCAAGGCTTTACGCCGTGGCTGGATGTCGGGGGATTGAGGCCCTCAACATCACTGTCGACCTCCCGTCCAGCGCTTGATGAATATCATTCGAGACTCACAGTGGTCTGCGGCTATCATAAATGTAGCTACTCTCTGACGCATTCAACTCCACAGAATCCCAACCCACCTCGGCGAAGATAACCATAAACGTCGTTATTAAAACCCAGTCGTGAAATCGACGCTCAACCTGGCTGCAAGCGCAGAGCAGGTGCGTGATACTCTTCCTTGAGCTCCGTAGCACCAGTGTAGCCTCCTCTCGGTAAACGGATCCGAGCTTTGCTTCCCTTATTGCTGAACCTCAGCGCTCAGCCGCGACCCATATTTATTCATAAAGTGATTAGATGCAAGACGGCCGTCAGCTAATCTAACTCTGTGACTGTCTGTTGGCGGGCTGGGAATTGGAAAAAGTGTCAGCTGTTGAACACAGCAACACTTCAGATCGCCGTGCTCTCATGCTTCCCAGGCGCACTCGCTTTGAACTCTTTCCACGCCTTCCTCAGCTCTGCAATTTGCCCCACCCGGAACCCTGCTTCCTTCAGTGAAAGATCTAATACCTCGCCCAGCGCCCCTGCCTTCCTGAACCCCTGAGCTCTGAGGAGTTCCAGTACGTTCTCGTCCAAGTGGTAGGCATTGCAAAACTCGTCCACTCCCATATCGGGCGGATAGAAGGTATCGCCTTCCTCAACCCCGACTTTTGAGGCCTGTTATTCGAAGATCGGAACATTGCTGAAAGGAAACATCCATCCATACTCACCTCATCATCACCGACCCACGCGTGGCCGCTCGTACCAACTTCTCCTACAAAGAATCGTTTAAAGCCCACGTCTCAACGGGAAGATCTTCTCCCCTGTGGTATCGTCCCTGACAGTCGCAAACATTGGCGCAAGAATGAACGAAATAGAAGGAATAGACTACATGACTGGTCCTGCATTTTACAACTCTGTGCCTCTAATGTAAGAAAATAGATATGCCGTGCCAAATATACTATTATTCTCCCGCTTTTTTTCAGCTTTCCCCCTCTTTTATTGAGAAATTTCGAAATTCCTTGGTATTCCAAAGGATTCAGTTACACTGTTGTAACCTGATAGGTGGGAGGCACTTAGTCACCGACCCCACCGGTGCCGCCCATTCCGCTTGCAAGATGTAAGTAAGTGCTAGAGGATTCAAAATAAAAATGCATGTAGGTACCTTAAACGTTGCCAATTTGGTAGCGCGTGTTGGGATCCGTGTCGAGTTTGGGCCCGTTCCCTTCACCCCCTTCGCCGCCAATGTTCCCCTGGTCACCCGTAGCACCAGCACTTCCTACACAGAGTCATTTAAAACCTACTTCTCCACCGAGGGGTATTCTCACCTGTGATATCGACCATCACAGTCGGTGCTCCAATAGACATTAGCGCGAGAATGAACGAAATAAAGGAAGTGGATTACATGACGCGTCCTGCATTTTCGAACTCTGTGCTTCCGATGTGAGAAAATAGACCAATTACAGGATCTAGACTGACCTCAAGCTCTCGAAGAGACTTGAGAACTTCCTGAACACCCACAAGCTTATCAAAATCAAATAGAAACAACGCTGCAGCAAATTAAAGGCGTACCGACGCGTGGAATCAGCAATCATTTGAGCAAGAACCATGTTGTGTTTTGAGAGGGCCGAGGTGTCACCGGCGCTGTTGAAAAATTGGTTCAGTTTGCCTCTCTGGCTGGCTGCCTTTAGATCCGTCGCCATCGACGTCAGCTCCCTGCCTACACGTGAGATGATTATCTAGACAAAGGAGGGTAGCTGACACTAGCACAGCTAGCCAGAAGTTAGAACTAGGTGTTTCCCACTGCGCTCTCTCCTTCTGATTGAAAAATTGGAGGTACAGTTCTTTGCGCAGCATCAGAGTTGCCGGTGTGGGAGAATGCCGCAATAAGTGCAGCTGTCTCGAAATTGGAAACTTTAAATTACTTATCTGCGGGCCATTCTCAGTCATGACACATACATAAGGCGCTTCATGTGCAGCCAGGGCTGAGCCTGACAGCAATATGTCGGCAGAGAGAGCTCAGTTGACTGATGGATTTGCGTTTAGCGAATACCAGTGGTAACAAGTGTACCTGGTGGTCCAAGATCAGTTTGAGAGGTCTGTGTTGGGCAAGGCCAGCATTAGTGTGGCTTGCTTGGGGAAGGTTGGCTACCCAGATTGTGGCTGGGCCAGTGGCCAATAGCTAGCAAGAGCTCACCATACATGTCGCTAGGCAACTGCAATTAGACAGCTTTCCAGAGCTAGCCAAAGGATAGCGCCGCGGCTACAAAGGATAGCCTCGGCTAGCAAGAGCTAGCCGTAAGTGCGGCTATGGTGCCCCGGAATGCAGTGAAGGCGGCAGAGAGCGGAAAATCGAGGGGTTTGGGAGCCCGTCGAGAAGGGAGATCATAGAGAGGGCAAATGTAGTATAGTCGGGACTTGGAGAACCAATACTTGAAGGCCAGGAAGCCCGGAAATATGTTCCATGGCTGTCTGATCAGGGTGATCGCAAATGAGGGTTTCGATTCTGTTGAGAAATAGGGCAATAGTTAATATTACACCGCAAGAGAGGGTGTCATGATCAGTCTCCCCGCAATCGCTTCCCAGAGAAAGTGTTTTTAATTCCGAGTAGCGAATTGGCAGGTCGGGCAGCGAGGGTATATGTTGGCTGGAAGAGGGAACCGAGATGCGGACATCGATAATCTTGGGCTGTCCAAGCTGTTTAACGCGTGCATGCCGCTTAAAACTTGGTGACAGAGGAATGGCCACTATTAACATTCCCTGTCCTTTCGTTCTCTTTGCTTCGGGTACGAGCTTCTGAAGACATGAACTCCGTCGGAATGAGAAGAAATCCCGACCTCTAATCAGGACAGAGACCTACCGGACTGCCTCCAACGTCATCCATTTCGCCCTTAAGACACTCAGCTCTATTTCCATCAATGTCCTGGTGGCTGGAGCCCTCAGCGGAATTATTGAACCCCTTCTGGACATTACGAGTCGCATTGAGGTAAGACGAAGTATTCAATTTCGCATTGGCAATCCATTTAGACATCTGCATTCAGCAATCTTCCGTCAATGCGCGAGGTCTCATTCAATTGGCAACACGAATAGAGCATCTCATCCCTATCGTTGAAGAAATGGCAAAAAGTGATCTGGACCGAGGGCAAGCTATCACACCAGAAAGTGAAACAAATCACCTCAAGTGAATTTGTATATTAATTTTTAAGATTCGCACCTACAGTGAAACTGTTAGTGAAATTTTAACTTTCATATACAATGTCACGTGACCTGAATCTGGTACTGAAATTCAAAGTTTCAGACACAATTTCAAACTATATGAATGTTAAAAATTCAGTTACAATTTCAGTGCAAGAGTGAATCTTAAAAATTAACATACAAATTCACTGTGGGTGAAATTATTTTTCTCCCCAAGTATGTCTTGTTTTGGTGTGGTTGGACTGTGGTGGAGGTTTCCTGTGCACAAATGGGAAAATTCACCAGCAGTGAATTTGTATATTAATTTTTAAGATTCACTCTGGCACTGAAATTGTAACTGAATTTTTAACATTCATATCGTTTGAAACTGTGTCTGAAACTTTAAATTTCAGTACCAGATTCAGGTCACTTCTATATGAGAGTTAAATTTTCGCTAACAGTTTCACTGTAGGTGGGAATCTTAAAAATTAATATACAAATTCGCTTCAGACAATTTTTTTCACTTTCTGGTGTGTATCGTCCTGGGTCTCCAAACGTCAGCGACCTTCCTTTGTCCAGATAACTATCTCACCCGTAGGCAGGGAGCTGACGTTGATGGCGACAGATCTAAAGGCAGCAAGCCAGAGAGGCAAACTGAACCACTTTTTCAACAATGCCGACGACACCTCAGCCCTCTCAAAACACAACATGGTTCTTGCTCAAATGATTGCTGATTCCATGGTGCGCCTTCAATTCTCTGCAATATTATTTCATTTATTTATTTTCATCTCGATAAGCTTGTTGGAGTTCAGGAAGTTGTCAAATCTCTTCGGGAGCTTGAGGTGAGGATTTATGGATGTTTCCTTTCAGCAATATTCCGACCTCTGAACAACAGGCGTCAAAACTCAGAGTTTCTGGGGAAGGCGAGACTTTCTGTCCCCCTGACATAGGAGTGGAAGAGTTCTGCCATGAATATTCCCTGGACAATACCATACTCCAACTCCTCAGAGCTCATGGTTTCAGGAAGGTTGGAGCGATCTGCGAGGTTTCAGATCTCACACTGAAGGATGCAGGGTTCCACTGGGGGGAAATTGCGGAGCTGAGGAGGGCGTTGAAAGAGCTCAAAGCGAGTGCGATTGGGAAGCATGAGAGCAAGGCAACCTGAACTGTTGCTGTGTTCAACAGCTGGTGTATTGATATCAGAGACACTTTTTCCGATTCCCAGCCTGCCAATAGACAGTCACAGAGTTAGATTAGCTGACGGCCGTCTTGCATCTAATCACTATATGAAGACACCTAGCCCCGCAGCAAACCCTGACCAGGGTCCAGTGTATCTCACGTATCACGGAGGAAAATTGCGAGCCAGCAGCGAGGGAACTGGTCCGACCTTGCCCGCACATTTTCACAATCAAATCACTGATGCTCGCTGGCACACCATGTTCCATGCCATTTGCGATGCTGGATGCAATCAGTGATAGAGCCGTTGACCTAATAGTATTCAACATGGCCCTCCGGGCACCCCTGGAACCTGCACGTGGGGAAGTGTGCAGATGAACAGGCTTAAACCCTAATAAGGAAATCTTCGCATTACCATATCGGGACACGGATTTTCAAAAGACTTGTCGGAGACCTGAAACCTAAAGGTTCCAGGAATAAGCAGTAGATTGAGCTCATAGACAGACCAGTCACTGGTCTAACAGAAGAGGTGACTCGGCAGAGCCCAACTCCCTCCATTCCTAACACACCCAAAACAAGTGCACCACCACAATTAGTGTGTTTATTCAACATGGCCCTCCGGGTACCCCTAGAACCTGCATGTGGGAAGGTGTGCAGACGAACGGGCTTAAACCCTAATAAGAAAATGTTCGCATTACCATATTGGGAAACAGATTTTCAAAAGACTTGTCAGAGACCTGAAACCTAAAGGTTCCAGGAACTTGTTTGTACAAATGGTCGCACAAACATGTTAAATCTGTACCCTGATGTGCAGCCCGACATCGATAAAGCCTAGCATGCTTGAGTCCTTGAGTCCTTGCCCAAAGAAAAGGAAAGGAAGTTGACTGTGGACGTACTATCAATCGGGTACCTCTGCAAAAAGGGACCACTTGTCCAAACGAGGTAGCGTCAGACTATGAGAGACTAGAGTACCTGTGCAAGAAACTAGTCTGGTGACTTCATTTTTTCGGCAATTGCCCAGTAATAAATTCAAGAGTTGCATACCTAACACATAAGTGGTGCTTCCTATTTTTTTTAGAGGACACCGAGAAGAATTGCGCACAAGCGCAAAATAGAAGGTAGATGTCATCAGAAATGGTGGCCCGCCAATTTGCCTGGCCATCATTTTTGCAAACGTGCGGTTTTCGATGTTTCGAGTCGGCAGCCTCGTGGATCCCGGCTTCCCATTCGTCGGTCTTATGGGAGCTTGTCGACAAGGGACCACAAGTGGGAAAGTGCCCAAAGGGGCAAAAGAAGGAAAAGAAGTCTGTCAGATCGCTAATGCACTCCCATGTCGTCTCACCTTTCCCACAAACCCCGGAGTTCGAGGCCTGCTGTTCAAAGGTCAGAATTGCGGAAAGAAAGTGTCTACCCAAGCTCACCTCATCATCGCTGACGCGGCGCGCGCGCGTGGCTGCCCATCCCACATTTGTTTCCGGAAGTTACCGAAATGCTGTACCCGGCAATCGGGCAACTTCTTAACCGACACGAGATTGTCATTTAACAGTTTCTCAGCCATACGAGTGACGGAGGTTTCCGAAGGCAGTGCACTACCGACCACATGACCTTCCCTATGCGGTAACAATTGGTAAGCCACGATTGGGTAGTGAAGGTTTCATATTTACGGTCGGTAGACCTGGAACCTAAATCGGTACCAGGAATATTGGTTTCAATCCTTTTCCCCTTCAATGGGACCACAGAATCTCGGGCAAGCGCGCATCAGCCTAGCACCATCAGCGCACAGGGAAGCGGGATTTTGTTGCCATACAGCCTATCCTGATCTCTGACTGCAGCGGGCGGACCTGGCATGGAGGGAGGGGGGTTGGGGGCGGCGTCGCTGTCTTTCGCGGACCAGAGCGGATCGCCAGCGACAGTCGTAGCTCCGAATCGGGATGGGCTGAATGTGCCAATGCCACGCGCCAATTTGACATGGAAATGGTCGGCTCCCTGAGAGGAGATATGGATACACTGCTAGTATTCGTGCGTTTCCGAGTCCTCAACTATGAGTGTCGTCTCGAATGATGTTTCAGGCATCTCTTTTTTCTGCCGTGGTCACAGCCTTTGTGATCGTGTCGTACCCTGGACTGATCGCTGGGACTTCCAGCGGCGACACTACCGCTGCCCTGCTTCAACAGTTCCTCCTGCACATGAACGAGAAGATTGATGCTCCCATGATCAGGATGGAAACCTCTACCTCCTCAGCGCCCTCTACATCCTCGATTTGCATCAATGCCTTGTGGTTCTCCAGTTTGACTCTCAGTCTCAACACTGTCCTCGGGGCCATCTTGGCAAAGCAGTGGCTGAGTGAGTACGAACTTGTGACCTGCTCGACCCAAAAATCACCTCGGGAGCAAGTGCCACTTCGGCAGTTGAAATTTGACTCGCTCGGACGCTGGCGAGTCCCAACCATCATAGAATATCTCCCCGTGCAGTTGATATTGGCCCTTTTCCTCTTTTTTGCCGGTCTCGTGTACTTTGTCTGGACCTTGAATCCAACCGTAGCCATCATTACCTCCTTCTGGGTTGGCGTTTTTGCACTGGCTTTCTTGGCCACGACGCTCCTGCCTTCATTCTTCGACCTGTGTGCATTCTGTTCCCCGCAGTCCTGGTTCTTTTTCTATCTTTCGAAGAAACTGCACAGCGTATTTTCGCCACAGCCTGCGTCCGATGTCTACTCATTCACAGACACATGGATTGACGCATTTATGAACGCACTTTCGCGGCCCGTGGAGGCTAGATTGTACAGCATTCGCGCTTTCAATTGGATTGACACATTCCTGGTTCCCTGGGAGTCATCTCTGACTCCCTCGCTTTACCGGTGTGTTGACACTCTCCCACAAAATGACGCTGCAGAAGCTGTCTGCGGTTTCTGGAGAAATGCAACCTCACCCAACTTCACCATCATGCAACGCCAAATATACGCTTCGGAGCTGTGGACCGCAATTGGACAGAAAATGTACTGGCGCATCTATTCGAGTCTACTGGAATCACTTCAGCTGCAGAAAGGACAGCCTAACATGGGCGAGAGCCATATCATTGTGGTCTTTTGTTCCCTGCATCTTGTGCTGTGCGCTCATAGCCCCTCTGACGAGGCTGACGAAATCCTTCTCAAAGGACTCACTCAGATTGCCACTGCACTCCTAGATCCGAGCATCCCCCTCGACACAAGGCGGAGCGCGACCGCCATCCTGTCCCACATTGGTTCTCAAGCAAATATACACTTGCCCTACATCTCTGGGGAGCCCGCCGGCCTCTACTTGTTCACAGAGACCCTCATCCCTGATCACATGCAGCAGCATACAGCAGAATTTCTATCACTTTCCATGATTTGTATTCGTCTTTGGTCCAGCATGGAAGTTCAGGCGCGGAGAACAATTGATCTGAAGCCTCTTACGAGATTGCTCTCGGCCATGCAGGGCACTGTGCGCGGCTGTGAGAGCTCTGTCGGCGCCGCCATCACACAATGGATGATGTCTGCGATCGACAGGACCTTCGCTCGGTGGATCGTTGACGAAACAGACAAAGATGCCCTGGCCGCATTACAGGCATTCTTGTTATGCTGCCGCAAGGCATATGACGATGGAATTCGCTTGGCCGACGACGTTGTCGAACATATAGATGTCCTGATCGTGAGTGTTTGTCCTCCCGAGGTGAGACTTCCAATCCTATTGCTACCGGCAACTAAACCCCTAGTGTTTTAGGCCGTGTGTGCAGCGCTGTCGGGTACGACTCACAGGGGAGCGAACGGCCCTTTCTCGGAGGCAAATATGGAATGGTGGGCAGACAAACTATCCGAAGATAAAGCCAGAGTCTTCCGACTTCTTTGCGAGCAATCCCCGCCCCTCAACCCGTCAGTTGCCCCTAACGCAGTGCAGGCCTTACACGTGCGCGTAATTTTCGAGGCGGCCTGTTTCTGGCGGGAACCGTGGTATGGAGGCTACCTGTTTGAAGCTCTTCCACTTCTGGTAAACTGCTGCACCCTCAGCGAGTCTGACTTATCCCTCTGGTTTCCCGGCATGGCATCCCCAAATATATACTTGGCTACAGTATACGAAGCGATTGTGAAACACACCGAAACTGACTTCAATGACGGTGAGGAATCCGTATCCGCGAATAATGCATATATTACAGGACACTAATCCTGCTTAGAGGACAGGCAGAAGTTGGGGAGGGTTATGTGTTGTGCAGTGCACAAGCTACCCCGCGCGGCCAGCGACGACTCAAACCTCTTTCTCTCGCTTGTATCCGGCTCTCTCTCGCTTGTGGCACGGGATGAGTTAAACAGCGTTAAACTCCGGACGGAAGTGAGCGACCTTCTCGGCGCCGCAGCAGCATTCGTGCAGCTGCACAATGCGCACGATGCGCATGCGCATACCACGACTATCCGGCAATGGGTCATTCATTTGACCAAATTGAAGGTGTCCAAATCTTCGCCCACAGCTCGACTACTGATCCATGCAGTTCGTGACGGCGGATCCGTCGCAGGTCTGAGTGACGTCAACGACTTGGATCAACTCAGGCAGTGGGAACGGCGATCACATAATGGGAACACAGAGGAAGATGAATCGGAGAAGGACGAATCGGAGGAAGATGAATCGGAATAGCTTAGCTTAGTCAAGGGGGCCCAAGCCACTCGATAAGCCATTGCCATATGGGGTAGGGTAGGTAGGTTGGTCTCGACCCCAGAAAAAGAAATTGTATGCAATAATTTTTGGAAATCAGAGCGACATTAGTGAGATTTCGGCTGATCTATTGCGGGCCATTGTCCTTTTGGTTACATCCATTTTCAATGTAACATTTTCATCCCTAGTCTCTCGCAGACAGACACTTCAACAATTTATGATCTCGTAGGGCCTTGATTTGTTGAAGTCTGTTATTAAGCGCGGGGGTCCGATTGGGGTAGGATCTTGTTACATAATCTACACAGCCACATACATTTTATTCCATTCCCCTGCGGTATAACCCATGGTTTTGGCCAATTTCTGGCTTCAGATGAAGTGAGAAACACTGTTTCCATCATACTGCCGACTCGGAATTCTTCTTGACACGTCAGAATGTACAGGACAAAATCCTCAGTCAACCCATGTGACCTCAACGCGGCCTTCAACAACCAGCCTCAAATAGGACGTTAAAAGCTCCGATAAATTACAGGAGCTTCCTGGCAGTTGGAACGGCATTAATTGGTGGTAAAATGCGTGGATTTCATGTATGGTACTGCTCTCGTCGCGGCCCAAGCATGAGGTGGCGGTGTACATTACATAACAAACTTTTACCCTGATAGGACCCCCGCGCTTAAAAATGGATTATTTCATCCCATTCATTTGGGCAAAGCGATTTTGCCGCAACAGTGCCGCTGCCGCATGCTACGGCAATTTTAGTGACAGTCCGCGGCATTCAATAATTTCAATTTGCGGCACAGGTTGAACTGTGTCGCAACGCCCTGGCCTATCGATTTTTAGCACGTCAGCATGTGCCATAATGCTCAATACATCATTTGCTCTTGAGCTCAGGTTCAATACGGTGTTGTGCGCCATGTCAATACATGAACTTTATGTCGATGTAGCAGCAGTTTGCGGCAGTCAGCGGCAATCTAGCGGCAACCAAACATATACAAATTTTGCTGCAGCACTTTGACTGCAGCAATTTACACTTTGCAGCAGCAGTTATGCCACATGCAGTGGCACTCGTGCTTATGCTGCGGCAATTCTGAACTTGCTTTTGGCAGTCAACAGCGGCAATGTGACATTTCAGCGGCAGTCCACCGGCACTCAGGTTCAATGCTCTTGAACTATTAATTGAGTCTGCAGTGCTTCCACTTCCTGTCCAAAACCCTCAAGCACATTTTGGTTTGAATTTTGGTGTTACATAATTCCCTCACAATTTTTCGAATTTCTTCACAAGACTTCGCAATATGTCTCGGCCATTGAGAAAACTATATTTCATGACTCCTTGCATGAATCTCTTTTGGGCAACTTGGTTACCTGAAAAGGATTCCGACTGGCATCTTGGCTACTAAATATTTCTTCTCCTTGATACTACATCAAGATGTTCTATTAATATTAAATCCATGCAACTTACCGAGATCTTGTGTGGCTCCAAGTTAATGACCCACTCCTTCTCCAATTTCAGCACTGGGAATATCTCTCACATACGCAACTAACTTTCAACTCAGCCCTAGTTCTTGGCCTGTTCATGTGAATTTTTATTTTCAATTGATCTTCAGTCGCCTCAGTGGCCACCTGTAGAGCAGTAAAAAACATGTTTGACAAGTTCGAACCAACTGCTGTCTCCTGACTAATGGAATACAGAAAAATCGATGTATATGGCACTGGTGTAAAGGTGGTGCAAACCCGTATAGTGCAGTGTGTATTTCCGAATTCAGTTATACCATTAGAGTAGTTTCTGAACACATCTGATGCCTAATGCGAGCTTGGCCACACCCCATTGTTTGCCTCATGGTTCACTACTTTGAAAATATTTCGGTATCAACGTGATTTTGACTGGGTTCTGGCACTGTATCCATGTTCACCTGAAGATACCGCCACCGCTCGATAACTATCAACATCAACGAGTCTACCCCCCCAAGACCCGTCAATAGTCATCGAGATGTGGCACAGCAACCGAACAGGTTTGGTGGCAGCTGCGGCACCCAGCGGTGGCAGAGCAGCCATGCCATCCAGTAAATACCTCCTATTGCTTGGTCGCTTTTTTCAACCAAACAATGCCACATATGCCACGGAACTGCCATGTGTGCCACAGAACCGCCAATTGGGCTGGATATCGTGCCATGGGTTCCATGAAGCCACTGACCCAGGGTCAGTAAAATTTTGTTACCCAAATAGTGCCATGGGTGCCATGAGACATTTCGACCTGGGATCAGTAAAATTTGTTACCAAAATAGTGCCATGGGTGCCACCAGACTTTCTGACCCAGGATCAGTAAAAAAATGTTACCAAAATAGTGCCATGGGTGCCACCAGACTTTCTGACCCAGGATCGGTAAAAATGTTACCCAAAATAGTGCCATGGGTGCCACCAGACTTTCTGGCCCAGGATCAGTAAAAATTTTTTACCAAAAGTGTGCCATCGGTGCCACCGGACCTTCTAATCCATCAGTAAAAAAATGTTCTGGCTAACCATCAGTGCCATCAAACATTTCGGCCCAGGATCAGTGAAATGTTTGAATGTTCCTTATAATTGTTGATGGTTCTCGACCGGTGGTGATAATTTCACCTGTGCTATTGCCTTGCTGTGGATGCCATTCCTTACTTCACCCATTGGCTTGTTGCACGTTACATGCCATCGGTGCCACTGTCAATTGGATTGGATCTCAAGTGGACTGGGGCCTTCTCAATGTGGTGCCACGAATGCCATGGGACGCAATTCAACAACTTCTTTTTTGTTTGGTGGTGGTACATTACTAAAACATGCGAGACTGCGAGATATTTCATGTATTCAAAAAAAAAAAACACTCCCTGCAACAGACGGGCAGGGGGCGTTTAGACAAGCACAGCGACTGGAAGGCGTGGACGCCGAGTTCAGTGGGCCGGAGCGACAGCAGAGTGGGCACCGAGTTGAGCAGGCCATAGCAAGCAGGAAGGAGGAAGAAGGTGAGAAAGACAGATGGAGGGGAGGAAGCGCACACTTTGACTACCCATCCTCTTCAAAGCTGGTGTTGGCGTCTTCATTGATCTCCTTCGAAGACTTGGACTTCCGCTTGGGCTTGCGACCTTTGCTGCCCATGCCTGCGCGTGTTTCTTCACCATCTCCTCCGTGTTTTTGGTGTGGATGGCTGCCGCTCTGTCCTTGTCCTCCTGGCGCTTCTTCTGCACTTTGAGCACCGCTGGGGGAAGACCCTCGTCGTCATCGTCATTGTAGCCCACACCACCGGTGTCACCAATGGCCTTGGAAGAGCTTGCGGTGGGCTTGGTGCCACCAGACTTCTTGCTGGCACCCATGGCACCCTGCTCAACGTCGGAGTCTTTGATGAAGGTGACACTCTTCGGAGTCTTCTTCGCAAGGGGCAGGGGCTTTAAGCGTGCGTGTTTGGAGGGCGGCTGGTCCTCGGCATTGTCTGCAGTCTCCTTCTTCCGCTTCTTCTCCTCCTTCTTTTCCTTCTTCATCTTCTCCTTCCTCCCCTCCTCCGACTTCCGTGACCTCTTTTCCTTATCTTTCCCTGCGGCCTTCTTCCCAGCCTGCTTTGAGGGCACTGCCATTGCGGCGAATGCCACCGGTGCCACCGACTTGGCCTTCTTGGGGGTCGGGTCTTGGTCCTCAGCGTCTTCCTCCTCGTCCTCCTTGTCAGCTGGCCACTTACGCTTCTTTGATGTGGGGGGCGGGGACTCGTTGTCTTCGTCATCGTGGTCAGATGGGGTCTCCTCTGCCTCATCCTCGCTCTCTGGCGTTTGACGCTTCCTGCTGCCCGATATCTTGGCCTTCGGCTTGGACGCCGACACCTTCATGTTGCCCCTCTTAAAGTCCTTGAACTCCGCCAGTACTGCCTCCCGCTCTTCTGGGTCCGCGTCCACCCACTTGAGCTCGCCAGTCTGGATACGGTCATACAGCATTTGGACGACGGCGACTGTGTCTGTCTTCATGTTGGACGGTGACATCATCTTGACGCCCTCGGGCCAGCCTTCGAGCTGGACTCCGAGCTTGCCGATGCACACCCGGTGGTAGTTGCTGTATTGCATGGTGGCGGTGCCCACCCCGGTCTTCTCCCCTGAATAAAAAGATGTATTAGTACATAAAGAAAATAAGGGTGTGCTTTGCGCGACTCACGCAGCGCCCTCTTGAGGTGCTTGTTGACGTAAGACCTCCTGTCCGTCGCTGTCATCTTGACGCTGTCCTTCGGGGCCTCCACCTTGACTAGCTTGAGGGTGATGTTGGGGTTGGGCTTGTTGATGGGCTTGACAGGCTTGCTGATGGCCCACACGTTGTAGGACAACCCGAATGCAGCAGGGTCGACGCCATGGATCTCCTTGAAGAAGCTGAGGCTCCGGGAAGAGCCCATGACGGCGGTGGTGATGGTGTCGGACACATGGCCCGTGCTGAAGACAGCGAAGGCCTTGATGTTGGTCCACTTCTCAGCATGACATAACTTCAAACAAATCAATTGTTAGCCATCAGTGCCACCGATGCCAGCAGGGTAAATTGGAACTTACATCTTTCTCAACGCGATTTGCGAGGGCGACGATATCTTGGGCGGCGGAGAGGTCGTTGGTGCGGGTCCCTGACTCCTTCTCGTTGTACTCGCCGGACTTGTCCCACTTGTGGAGATGGACAAGAGGCTTGTGGCACTCGTCCTCATCGAGGTGAAGCTGCACGGAGAGGTGCGTTGTGTGTGCCTCAAGCTTGGCATCCCATTCCTGCACCTCCGTCTCCAAAACCGCCCTCGCCTCGGTCACCACCTTCAGCCTCGCTGCCGCTGTGTTCGCCTCCGCTGTTGACTTGCCCTTGCCCTTCTTCGTCTTCTTCTTGGTGGCGTCCTCACCATCGGACTTACCGTCGGCGTGGGCATCAATCAGCATCCGAGTCGCTGCTGCTGCTGCTACTGCTGCTGTCATTGGCGGAAATGGACTTGATGGGCAGGATAGAGTCGGGCTCTGGGGAGACAGTACATGAGGGCTTGTCCTGCGTGTCCTGAGATGGCACTGGTGGCACTGTCATCTCCTGTGCGGGTGAGCTGGACGGTGGCACTGGTGTCGTGGCCTTGTCCTGCGCGGAGGGGCTGGCAGGAGGCATGGGTGGCACTGTCTCATCCCGTGCGCCGTTGATGGGGGGGCCAGCATGTTGCACCATTTTGTCTTGCGCATCATCGTCACGGTGGTGGGCGGGCGGCCCTGGCAGCACCGCGTTGCGTGATTTTTTGGGAGAAGGCAGTTTTTTGCTAAGAAGCTGGCCTGCCATAGACGAAGATCCTGCGAGCTGGCGTCTTCATGACCTTGTGGTCTTTGTCCCCAGAGTACTCGACCAGTGGCTCAGTACCAGGAGCGGGGTCTTCACAGTTGAACTCCTCTCAACCTTGACTGGGGGTTTGAAGCTCAGGGACGAACTGGGAGGCCTCCTCCACTTGATGGAGGTGCTCGAGCTCAGCTTTGGTGGGAGCACGGTTGACGTCAGGCATATCAGGGTCAGAATCCTTGGGCTCGGACGTAGGGCTCACCATAGATGGCAGCTGCACCTTTTTCTTGCCCTTGTGCTTTGAGGAGAGCCTCACAGGAGGGGGGGGGGGGCAGTGGCATCAACAAGTCCCGATCAAGCACGTGACCGTCGTGTTTGACACAGATGCTGCACCGACCCCCAAATCCAACCAACCATGGCACTGGTGGCACGGTACAACATTATGAGGTAAAATTCATCAAAATGGGATGATTTCTTTGGGGCTGACTCAGCCTTTTCTTCTTCCACCACCATCTGCCTTTCTTGCCTCTGGGGGATGTGAATTAACCTCAACCTCCAAAGTAAATCCAATCTCCTCTGTCCATCTACTTCTGCTGGGGAGCACAGACAGCTACCGGCTTTGGCTGGCTGCTGAGGTCCGTGCCCGGAACTTGCGCCTCCCGTATTTCCTGTCATTGTACTCCTGCCAGGGAACACAGACACCCTCGGGCTTTAGCTGGCTGCTGAGATCTGTGCCCGGAACTCGCGGTTGCCTTTATTTGTTGTTTTCCCTCCCCTTTTTCATTTGTGGTGCTCTTCCTGCGGAATCCAGAACCTCCATGGTACTCCTGCCGGGGAACCATGCACTGCCATCGAGATCTGAGCCCGGAACTCAATGGAAATGTGTCCCAATTAATGAGACCCATGCCACCCGTGCCACCCATATCTCAACTTATAGAATTTCGAATGTGACAGCCATGGATGCCATTGCTGACCCCCTTCCTACCAGGATCCCCTCAATCGGATCGCTGCCACCGGGTTTATCGGGCTCCGTGACGATGGTGGGTGTACCTACAGGCTGTGGGACTTCTTTGGGAATAAGCCCAAAGTCGAGTGGAAGGTGCGTTGTGCCGTGTTCTCTCTTTTCTCCCTTGTCTAACATAATTTCCTCCCACACCGCCCGCCCTATTGTAGACTTGGACGATGGGGTCTGCACTCTCTATGACGGCATGCCCAACGACAAGGGCTTTATGACCGATGTCCATGACACCGCTGGCCATGCTCTGGAGGAGGCTTGGGCCATGGCCTCCCTGAGTTATGAAAGGCTGCACCATTGCGGGAACTTTTCCCAGATATCAGGTGGGGACTCGCACGGCAGTGGACATCCCTACCTCGGGGCCTTTGTCAACGGTGTTTTCAATGCCGCAATCTTTGCAGCACTCATTGCCCACCCTGCCTTCAAACGGCTCGAAGGTTTTGCCACTGGTACGTATGCAGTGCCTACCCCCCTCCCTTCCCTAAAGGATTGCTTCCAGAGGAGGTCATCACATCTTCTGGGACTGCAAGCTTATCCTTGAGTTTCCCCCTGGAGCCACCGAAGACTGGGGTGTAGCACACATGTTTTTCTTGAATTTGATATCATATGCCACCAATGCCATGGACTCCTCGTAAGAAATTGACCGAGTTTGTGAACCATGCCATGAATGCCATGGAATAAACTTGATGAACTGAAGGCTGAGGCATAGCGCATCCGCTTTGACATGTTTTTCTTCAATTTAATATCATATGCCACTGATACAATGGGCTCCTTGTAAGAAATTGACCGAGTTTGTGAACCATGTGATAAATGCCATGGAATAAACTGAGCAGTGCCATGAGTGCCATATAAAAAATGGCTGGTGCCATCGGTGCCATCATATAATTTGGCTGTGACACCGTGATCGCGAACTCATCCTGCTGTGATCGCGTACTCGTCCCGCAGCAAAATCTTTGCTCAACTGATCCTAACCCCCCTATCACTCAATCTGAGTCAGCAGAATCAAAGTACCAGTTCATTTGAATGTCCCAGAATATTTTTGTATTTTTCTTCCAAGCCCGTGGTGTGATATATTTTGGAACATAAAACAACTCAAAATGTGCGCTACTTCCATATAGGTACCCCACTTCTCGACCTTTACCACAACACCAAATTTTCTCAACCTTGAAATTTTTACCCAGTTCACTCAGTAAGCATTTTCCTTGTCCATCTGGTCTACCCTCACCCCCTGCTGTCCATTTAGGATGCCAAAGAGGGAGAAACACTCCCCCGTGCCACCGGTGCCATCATGAAGTGTACCTGCCAGATGACTCACTTGGGCTAAATATTGTGAGAGGTATGTCTGAAGGGTCAAGTAACTGCAATCCATACTGATCTGACCCAGCCACAAAGAAGAAGAAGCAGAAAAAGGTAGAATTCAGATGGCCTGGTACGTCACAACAAAAGTTGTTTGATATCTGAATGAGAGCCTCGTAGATATAGGGCTGAGATGGAGGCCAATCTGGGGACAAGCCCAAAAGGATACTCCACAAGAAAAAAAGGGATTATGCCCTGGAATATGCAGTTTAGACTTGCAGAAGAAGGGATGAGCTCCAGGAAAAAGTTGCAGACACTCTGTGGAGGGATAAGGATGGCTACGTGATATATGACTGCCAGTAGTCTGTAAACAGGCTCTTTGTTTACGAAACTCGTGGCATGTGTGGCACCAGTGGCTGCGGCTCAAAAAAAAAAAAATTGAGGTGGCAGCAGTGGCACGGTCAAGGATTTCCGGTGGCACGGTACCCGGGAAAATAAGGATCAAGTCCCGTGACTAATATCAAACGTGTTCTTCGCTCTCAATGTCACCGCCCTTTTGCAGTGATATCAGCTCGGTTAATTAATCCTCCCTTGGATAGTCCAAGGGAGCTCTATTAATCCATCCTTGGATTATCCAAGGCCTTAGTCGTAGATTAAATCTGGATTAATCCTACCTTGCATTAGGTATACGGTCACCCTAGTAGTATATCTTGTACCTTAAGATTAATCTAATTGTAAGGATCAAGCAGGGCAGATTAATCCTCCCTTAGACTATCCAAGGGAGGTCGATTAATCCTCCCTTGGATTATCCAAGGGACTATTTTAGATTAATCTTACATATCACAGTGTACAAGCAGGGTGTAAAAACTGGTAGCTATGATTAATCCAATCTGTTCCACCATCAAGTAATCTCGATCAAATTCAAGCAAGACCCAATTAATCCTGCAAATAATTTAATCCCGCCAAGGATACTACAATATAATCCACCAAAGGATTGATCTCAAGGCACTGTGTAAAATTAATCCAGGTGGCGATTACCGCGTACTATTAATCTGGGTAGAGATTAGTTAGTCGGACTTTGTACCATGATTAAATCCCTTACATGTTAATCTTGGCCGACTTGTGATTAATCTAGAGTGTGGTATCTCAGAAGGCAAGCAAGCAAAATAATTATGAGGGAAGGCCAGGCTCACCAACCGTGTAATATCTGTTTGACCCGACTTCAGCCAAAGGGATCTCCTGTCCTTCCTCATCAACTCCTCTGCCACCCTAGATGGACTGCCCAGAAGTTCCCAATACAAGCTTGATAAGTAGTGCTGCCAAATGCCACTGAGAAAAATAAGTACCCGAAACACAGTATAAGTATGTTTGAGGAGAGCCAGATGCCCAGTCTGCAGAGGCACATTAAGTTTTAGGTATGTTGGAACAGTTCAGGGGCATTGAGTTGAACGAATTTGTGGCCATGGGTTTGAGAGGTGGTGTAGGAAGAGGGAGAAGGACAAGTCATTCAAACTCCGATGAACAATGCACAACACCAAGACGAATGTTGATGTTGATTACGCAAACCCTGTCAAACAATCACTCTTTTCCTTTCGACCATTCCCTCCTCGATCTTGTTTCTCGCCATTGACAATGTCGGAAAAATCCCAAATTGCTTGCAACGGCTTGAGTCCGCTTGAGGCCTTGAGACGGCGTTTAAGCGGTTTCAACCCGCTCAGCCACGCCTTTCAACTGGTTGCAAGCCACTCATACCAAAATAGGTGACGCACAAGATGTCTCAAGCCGCGGCAACTTTACGTGAGGCTTGGGAAGTCTTGAGAGGAATTCCAATGGGACGGGCGCTTTTCCCTCCGGAGCTAAGAAAGACATGGCCATATATATATTGAAGCCATTATTTACATGTAGATATACATGCGGGTTGAATTCATACAAATGGAACTTGTATTTACCTACCTACATCTTACCGGGGTTATTTCGAGATTGCCGAGAGGTGTGGAGCTGGGTGGAGCCGCTGGAGAGCGCTGGAGCGTCGACCCGGTGGCTCGAGCAAGGTACATAACTCTGGTCATGTCCTTCGGAATTTTACTCATCCATACAATGTGTGGTTAACTACTCCCTCGAACTAAGATTGGTAGACTTACTATATTACCTTCCTTACTGATACTGATCAACTTACTTCCTTAGGTGACTACTTCTCGTATTTGAAGAGAAGGACGTGGAAGCACGAGAATTTTTATTATTTCTGGCAGAACCCTTTCGGGACCTTGAGATGCTTTGCGGGACCATTTGGCACAGAGAACCTCCAGACACCTTGAGAGCCATAGTGTGGCTTGAAACTGGTTTCAAGAACATGACATCCGTGCTGCAATCCACCTTAAACCAAATGACCTTGCAACGGCTTCCAATATATTTGGAGCCGTTGCGTGCAATTCAAGATTTTTCCGACAAAGTCTCTTCCCTCAAATGACCAACATCTCTTACTGGCTGTCTCTTGTGGCTCCGTGATGGGTTTCCGGCACTTCAAGTTCTGTTTTCAGTGGCAAGGTTGCAGATGGCTTCGCTCTTCTCCTCAAGGATCGATCTGGCAAATAATTCCGTCTTAAAGTCCGCCCAATCCCGGAAATCTTACCCTACACCAAGCTCTGCTTCCATGCCAGTGTCAAGATTTGCACGGTCATGATCTGTTTGGCTCGGTACCACTTTGCCACCGAGTTGGTGGCAACTGGGATTCGTTCAGGCCATCAAGGCTGGCTTCCTCAAGACTGTCTCTTTGCCTTGAGGGTTGTGACTCCCTTTCATATCAACCTTTTGCACAAGTTTTACCTGGATTTGCCCCTTGATCCCAGCGCAGGATTTAACGATGCAAGTAGAGCCATCAGATCGAGGGGAGGGAGCTTGTGGTCTGGTAGAATGGTAATTGGTGAGTTCTTCTCCTCCAGTTCCACTTCTCCTCAATTCTGGCCTATATGTGCACCCCAATGCCACTTTTCCTTGATGTTTATGTAGATCGCTGTACTGGACCTCCTCAACAGAGCTGCTACTCTTGTTCGCCGCAAGCCTGACCACTGGGCATGGGATACGCACAACCCGCTGAAGGATATGGCAAGTGATTGATCGGGTGGCATATGCGAGCGGAATCAGGATTAATTCGTGTCGAGATTAATCCCAACTGTCGTACAATTAATCAGTAGATTAATTTCGATGTCCTAAGTAGTAGGATTAAATTTACTATTGATGAGTAAGATTAAACCTGGGGGATGAAGGGAACAATTAAGTTCTGAGATTCAATCCTTAGATTAATCTTAAGGTACAAGATATACTACGGTAACCGTATACCTAATGCAAGGTAGGATTAATCCAGATTTAATCTACGACTAAGGCCTTGGATAATCCAAGGATGGATTAATTGAGCTCCCTTGGATTATCCAAGGGAGGATTAATCTGCCCTGCTGCAAATGTTGCCTTTTGATGCTCGCCACCCTTCCACCCTGAACCCGGTGCTGCCCGGTGCTACCCGAGCCCAAGCCCCTTCGTTCTTGCACTAGGTCTATGCTACGCTGAAGAGGTGGACCTCTTTCAAGAGGAGATGCGGTGTGTACAGTTCTTGGAGTGGCGAGCAATTTGGTGGAGATTGCAATTGGGTTTGCGTATGTCCCACCGTTCTCACAACGAGCCGTTGGCTGAGGGACACACAGCGTATGCGGAGAAGCAGGTGGGATACATAGCAGGGCTTCACAACGCTTCGCGGCTATGGGACAGTTATTTCACCACTACTGGGCAGTTATTCCACCACTACTTCTCACTTGTGTCTCCACAGTCGCCCTCCGAATTAATCGGAGCGCATCCACTTCGAGGTCAGCAGTCCCGCTTCCGTCTCACTTGCGCCATCGCCCCCCGAATTAATCAGAGCGAGTCAGCGCCCCGACCTTGACTTCCCGCCGTCCCCCATGCTGCTTTGACGTTGGTACAGCAGTTACAGGGGAGGTATTTAACCCTCTTACCACCTCCTGCTTCCGTCCCACCTGCGTGCTCGCTCCCCGAATTAAGCGGAGCACATCGGGGGCAGGCGCACCTCCACCCCCAACTTATCACAGGTCTGCAGCTGTTTTGAGGTCGGCGAACCGGTTACGGGGAGTTTTACACCCTCAGACCTGCTCCTGCCTTCGCCCTAACCGCGCGCTTGCTCCCCGAATTAGGCGGAATGTGTCGGGGGCGGGTGCGCCTCCGCACCTGACGCGCCGCCACCCGCCATGCTGTTTCGAGGTCAGCGGACCAGGTGCAGGGGAGATGTTACACCTCCCAACCCCTCCCGCCTTCGCCCTACCTGCGCGCTTGCTCCCCAAATTAAGCGGAATGCGGCGGGGGCAGGCACGCCTCCGTGCCTGACGTGCCACCACCCGCTGTGCCGTTTCGAGGTCGGCGGACCAGTTGTGGGGTGATTTTACACCCCACAACCCACTTCCACATTCGCCACCCGCGTGCTCACTCCCCGAATTAAGCAGAATGCATCGGGGGCGGGCGCGCCTCCGCACCTGACGCGCCACCGCCCGCCGTGCCATATCAATGTCGGCAGACCAGTTACAGGGGGATTTTACACCCCACAACTCGCTCCTGCCTCCGCCCCACCCGCGCGCTCGCTCCCCGAATTAAGCGGAACCCGTTGGGCACGGGTGTGCCTCTGCACCCGATGCGCACTGCCCACTGTGCCGTTTCAACATCGACATAGCGGTTACCGGAGGGTTTACCCCCCTTATCTGCTCCCACTTCCCCCCACTGCGTTCGGACGCGCGCAAGTGCCTCAACGCGGCTTTCGAATGGTGGCCCGGACTCCAGCCCGAAATTCTCGGACAGACGGAAACTACCGCCCCTGCTCGTGACAAGGGCAGCAGTGGTCAGGGCGACATTTGGGAAGCTCCATATGTCCGTTCGGCAGAGTCCCCCGCCAAAATTGGATGCCCGCTGCTCACTGCTGAATTAATAATCAGCACAGAGCGTCGTTTTGGCCCACAAAACCCCACAAAATCCCCCCCTCAACCTCTAGATCAGTAATTTGAGGGTGCAAGACCCCGGACCCTCATGGACCATGAGCCCCAGCTGGGTCTTGTGTCATTTTTCTGGTCTGGAATCTTTGCATATCATTGATTGTCATGGCCTTGTGTTTTTTCTTCTTGGCTCCAGCTAGCTGGCACCACTCATTCACCACCTCCACCAGACACTTCCCTCCCTCTCCTGTAGGCTTGTGGGCTTTCTACCACTTCTCTACTGCTCTCATCCTGCCTTCTGGGTCTTTCTGTCCTGTCCAGCACCCAGTGGCATGTGGAAACTTGGTGTTATGTGAGCAAGCTTGGCGAGCTCACGGATCAGCTGTGGGGCTGTGCGTATATTATGTAGTTTACGCGCGTTCACGGATCCTTATCCACTTGCCTTCATACCACCACCATCTGTGTACTTACCAGGCCAAACACTCTCTTACTGTGTTATTCTTGCTACCTGGGTCCCCTGCCACATAGTAAATTCTCTACACAAACGGATCAAGCCCTGATTTGGCATCGCTGGCGCCTTATCTGCTGGGGTGTTGATAATTCAGCAAAGCCCTCGCACTCGGAGTACCGCATGCTACTGGGGATGCCACCTAGCAGAACGACATGTCTACGGGACTATAAACCGGAACTCCACGGTCCCTGCGATGCACACCGGAATCACCACAGTCCCTGTGTACCAGCCGCACACCAGAATCACTGTCGACGGGACAGTAAACCGGAACAGCCATGCCACCCGGGCATTAAATGGGACCACGCTCTGGGTCGACGGGACCCGAGGTCTCTGGATGAGGCCGTAAGCCGGATCTGTCTACAGGACACTAAACCGCCCCACGGTCCCTGCCCACTCTTTGCACACCGGAATTTCCCCCTCACCCTCCTTGTCTACGGGATGATAAACCGGAACCCGCCTCTGGATGCTGGCCGACAACTGCACTGGATTATTTTTCATCGTTGGCATACCTTTCCCTTCCACCCTTTCGCCTCTTTCGCCATTGTTGCCCACCGTCACCGCATTTCGACATGCATCCATCCTGCTGGGAAATACGACCCCGTCGCGAGCTCCACGCTGGACTCACCTTGCTCGAGGAGACGTCTCGACCGTTGCTGTGTATTTCTACGCCCTATTGGATTTTTGTTGGAAGTTGTGATGTTGGTTTCATTGGTGGATTTTTGGTTTCAGGGAGAGTTGGTTTATTTATTGGTGAGCTCTTGCAGCTTGAGGGAGAGTGTGGAAACTTGGCGTCACATGAGCAAGCTTGGTGAGCTCACGGATCAGCTGTGGGGCTGTGTGTATATTATGTAGTGTACGCACGTTCACAGATCCTTATCCGTTTGCCTTCATACCACCACCATCTGTGTACTTACCAGGCCAAACGCTCTCTTGCTGTGTTGTTCTTGCTACCCAGGTCCCCTGCCACATAGTAAATTTTCTACATGGCATTGGTGGCAATTCTGCCAGTAGTGCTGCATCCACTCACTCTGTGCAGTCTCCTGGACCTTCCTGGCCTCTCTTACACTCTCTTGGACCCTTTAGCAGCCCACTGCTGCCTGCTTTGACTGATCTGGGCCTCCCTGGACTGTCCTCCAACTGTAGCTGTGTCCTCCCCCCTTTACTGTGGGAAATTCTTGCCTTTTTAGGCCTAAAGGTGGAATTGGAGGTGTTTTGGCATCGTTTTTGACCTGTTGAGACTTTCTGGTGGTTTTTTGGCCCGTTTGGCACACCTCTCATTTGTTTTCATGGCTCAGTGCCCAATCCCGTGTGTGCACCGCTTCGTTTAATCGAAAAACCGCTGAACCGTAGCACCGGCATCGCGCAGAGGCAACTGCTTGCTTTTCTGAGGTTCTGTATCCGCCACCCATTCAAATTAGAGGGTGGTGGCTTCATCTATGTTCTGGTGGAGATCCCGAACAAGGTTCTGAAGCGGTTCGAGAAGGGTAGGGTGTACGTCCTGAGTTGTAGCGTTTTGAAAGCCGGCCACACAAAGGACCTGGATCGACGCCGCAGGGAATACAAGAAGTGCGACGGCGGGGATACTACCCATATCTGGGTTGGGTACTACAAGGTGGCACGGCAATATTTCATGGGTGCGTTCTGCGATTTTTTTGCATGGGTTTTCATAAATTGGAATTAATTCTTTTTAGAACGGTGGCTGCACCTCCGGCTTTTTTGCGCAGGGGGTGTTCGCGTCCCGTTTGACGTCCCGTGCCACCGCAAATACATGGAGTTCTTGTTGGTGGGTGGGTTGGTGGCCCTAGACACGGAGATACGGGACATGGGCAATTCTGTGGGGGAAAGGCTCAAGATGTGAGTTTTTCGATTTGATTCCTTTTCTGGTGCTGATTTTCAATGAGCAGGCATTTCTTTCGTCATCCAGGCCCGGAGTACAGTCTCGACAAGCTATACATGGTGATTCGCAAGTCGTAGGTTTTGGGGGAAGAATTTCTTGGTAGTTGCATTTGCAGCATTTGGCCTCAGTTGAGGCACACTGTATATTATTCCACTGTATATTTCGCTGTATATCTCCGGTATATCGCCTGTATATCGCCTGTACATTGATGTAGCATATGTATCTTGATGTAGCATACAATAATGTTCTTGCATAAATTTGCCATGCATGCCACTCCTCCTAAATTGTCACACGTGCCACTACAACAATCGCTTCTGCCACCGGTGCCATCCCTCCTGTGCCTTCTATCTCACCCTGCCACCGATGCCATCCCTTGGCTTCTGCCTGGCATCTCCCATCTATGCCACCGGTGCCATCCCTCCGGTGCCCTTTTCACCACCCAACATCACCCTGCCACCGATGCCATGCTAGGAGTTGACAGATAGTCGGACTTGAGAATATGGTGGCACCGATGGCACGAGGACTAGGAGCCACTTAATCTAGAAAATAAATGTATATTCCTCTTCGTCTGCAAAGCTTGTGTTGTAATATGAGCCTGAAGTGCCCGAAGGGCTGAATAAGGCTTACTGATATATTAGTAATGTACCCCGAGAGCAAGGAATATTCTAGATACACTTTGTACAGTATATAAGGTATACACTGGGACCTTAAGCCCCAGTGGATTGTAACCTTTGACCTAACAGTCGTGTGCACAAGCTAACGAACAGAGCTTAATCACAACAGCTTGGATGCCACACACACTCTTTGCTGAAGGTTGTCCGACTGATCTTGGGTTGGACAGGGTGTAGCACTCATGGCATTCTTTGACCTTCTTTTTGGATCCTGTGAAGAAATGGTCCATGGCATGATGGTATGATTTGGGAAATATTTTCCTAATCCTCGAGCGAAATTGCTTGTGGCACAGATGGCACGGTTTGTGTAATATTTCCCCCCAGATCCCGGATCAAAATGATCCGTGGCACTAATGGCACTGTTCAGGTAACTTTTTTACTGATCCTGGGTCAGAAAGTCTGGTGGCACCAATGGCACTATTTTTGGTAACTTTTTTACCAATCCTGGGTCAGAACGTCTGGTGGCACCGATGGCACACTTTTGGTAACATTTTTTTACTGATCCTGGGCCAGAAAGTCCAGTGGCACCGATGGCACACTTTTGGGGAGCATTTTTACCAATCCTGGGCCAGAAAGTCTGGTGGCACCGATGGCACTATTTTGGTAACATTTCTTTACTGATCCTGGTCAGAATGTCTGGTGGCACCAATGGCACTATTTTGGTAACAAATTTTACTGATCCCAGGTCGAAATGTCTCGTGGCACTCATAGCACTATTTGGGTCACAAAATTTAACTGATCCCAGGTCGAAATGTCTTGTGGCACCCATGGCACTATTTGGGTCACAAAATTTAATTGACCTTGGGTCAGTGGTCTCGTGGTACCCATGGCACGATATCCAGCCCATTTTGCGGTTCTGTAGCATGCATGGCGGTTCCATGGCATATATGGCATTATTTGCTCAAAAAAAAGCGACCAAACAATGGCAGCTATATACTGGGTGGCATGGCTGCTCTGCCACGGCTGGGTGCCGCAGCTGCCACCAAACCCGTTCAGTGGCCATGCCACATCTCGATAACTATTGACAGGTCTTGGGGGGTAGACCCGTCAATAGTTATCGAGTGGTGGCGGTATTTTCAGGTGTCCATGTTCTAGACATCTATTGCTATTCATCGATGGCCTCAACTGAATATGCAATATTTTGGTTGAGTGCAGCACTTGCAGTAGCGTGACATTGCAGCGGCAATCTGCTGCTCGCAGGGCCATCCACATTAGAGAGCTTGCGCAAAAGCCACACCTTTCGGCATTGCGAAAAATTATCGGGTTTTTCCTGGGTTTGCTGCATGATTTCGTGAGTTCATAACACTCTCAGGTCTCTGTTACACTTTATTGCATTCATCCCAATTACTATCTGGTCGATGCGCGAGCTGGGGAAGCGGTTTGTCCAGCCATCACTCTGGCTCCCCTCAGATTTCGCACACTTTTCGCGTCCTGCGCAGAGCAGTTGCGGCAGTAATGCACTTTTTTCTCTCACCAGGACTTGCCTGTCCACCCGACTACCTCTCTACTGACTTAGTTTCTCAGTAACCTCAGGTCTGATTTCCGCATGCAGCTTTGTGCAATGCCAAAAAGCTGCATGCGGCTTGTGTGGCTTTTGCACAAGCTCTCTATTTGCACAGCACTTGCGGCAGCACAGCGGTACTTTCACCCTGCCCCATTCATTCGGGGCAGATTAAACCGATAGGGCGAATTGATGGTCCACATGCATATAACTTATAGTACTAATGGTCCAGGCCTGCCAACAGACTCCAAAGCCTCCCCCGCCATCAGTTGAAGTCACAACAAACTCTTCCTACAAAGAGTTGTTTAAAGTCTATGTCTCAATTGGATCGTCTATCTTCCCTGGCCATCGTACTAAACTTAGACCTTCTATCGTCCCTGACAGTCGTAAACATTAGCGCAAGAATAAATCTGAAGGAAATAGAAGGAATAGACTATATGACTGGTCCTGCATTTACAACTCTGTGGCGGTGCTGGTGGTGTCGAAGATTAACTGGCAGCTGTTCTTTGTTAACCTGACGATGTCTGTTTTAAATTGAGAGGCTCGGATCGCTCACAGACATAGCACTTGGGGTCCGGGAAAAAAGAAGAGGAAATGGAAGGACAAAATACATTTGGATCGAAGTGACCTCCTGCGCCTATGGCTCTGCCATCAGAACTTAGAGGACTCTCTTCCGTGGCATACTGATTACTGAACCCTTGCCAGTTCCGCCCTTCCCGCCTACTTTGACACCGACCCCACCAGTGCTGCCCATTGTGCCCCAATAAATATGTTCTTCATAAACAAGTGCGCAACAAAAGATTAAATAAATCTCAGGGGAATGAATCAGTGAGCAGTCAGGTGACGTGTCATGTGACAGCACGTGATGTATGAGTCATTTTTGGGAGTGAGTCATAAAGGAAATGACTCACTCTAGGTCTATAAAAGGGGCAGCAGCTCGCGGCTTGGAAGAGTAGCTTTTAGATCCCCTGATTTGTACTTGTTTAGGGTAGTCTATAATTGATTTCTTACACAAACTCCTACGTGTGCTTGAGTTCTTAAGTTTACTAAGAACAATCTACTTGGTTCCTATTCAGCCTCCAGAACATCTTACAGACAGCATCGCGAAGGCCGTTAGCGAGGTCTTCACCACGGTATCTGATTACGTAATCAGCGCTTCTGTCTACAGCCACTCACCGCCCACTTCCTAATCGGGAAGTTTGTTTTACGCCACCTTCGCTGCCTATCCTGAAACCGGTTGTTTCAGAGGAGTTCAAGAAGAACTTAAACTTCGTGTTTCACCGTTCCACCTGCGAGATGTAAGTAAGTGCTCGAGGATTCAAAATAGAAATGCATGTAGTTACCTGAAACGTTGCCAATTTGGTAGTGCGTGTTGGGATCCATGTCAAGTTGGGACCCGCTTCCTTCACCCCCTTTGCCGCCGATGTGCCCCTGGCTACCTGTAGCTCCAACTCCTCCTACACAGAGTCGTTGAAAAACTACTTCTCAACCAGGGGGTAATCTCACCTGTGATATCACCCATGACGTTGGACGCAGTCTGGCGGATCTCTGTGCTGATTAAAGGTCGGGATTTCTCCTCGGCATTCTGGTGTTCGCGTTCGGATTCCCATCTGCTATCTGATTGTTTCTTGGTGAGTGGGAGCGTCAAGAATCTCTTGATACCACGAAAGAGCTGCTGGCAAAAATACATGTCTTCAGATGCTCCCAGCGAAAGCAAAGACGAAAGGACAGGTAATAGGGGCCATCCCTCAGACAATGCCAGGGTTTTCTAGTGAGTGCACACGCATGAGAGGGCTTGACTGCTTCCAAAGCGAGAAGAAAGATGCTCTATCTAACATTCAATATGACATACTTATGATGAAAGAAGCCCTATCTAGCATTCTGAGGTCACAATATGTAGTTGAGGAAATGGAAAAAACTCAAGCCGTCACAGTCCAAACAGTGCCGCGGCTGTTTACGCGATAGACAGGTACCACAAACAGCGTCCAAAAAAACCATCCAGTCATCCTGATACTTGCTCTGGAGTTTCACAGGTCTACATACAGTCCATAATTTCAACCGCAACAATGATGAACAGCCTCAAACTTGGAATCATATGCGACTTTTGGACACAATTACTAGGTACGCCCAGGTGGTACGCCTGTGCTGCACGTTTTTGCTCCATCTCACAACTTGAAGAGACTTGAAGGCAGTTGTGAGGCTGAATTGAGGCTGAATTCCAGCGGATTGCTGCGGGGTGAAAGCACGCGTTAAAGGTGCTTAGTCCCTTGGTCAAAATTAATGCTTGAGTATTTTCTTTGCCACATTGACTGAGCTAATTTGGCCGATTTCGGCATGCATTGGCGATGGGGCTATGGGACTATTTCAGCTATCAAGCCAAGTCCCCTTTTGGTAGCTAGCTGCACGCCAAAGTGATGCAAAGTCTGGTGGCCGCCGGTCACAATGATGGGCTGGTAGCTGGATCCTTGGCCCTCAGCCAAAATTACAGGGTTTCCTGAAAATAATGGCAACAACATTTTTTTCCCCCTGGGCTTCCCAATTTAGAAGTTCTAAATGAGGCAGTCGCGTGTTCAATTCTAACTGAGACCACTTTATTACAATAATTTGAAACACAGTCGGGATGAGTTCAGTAACTGAAGTATGGAACATACAATGAGGGAAACTGCCTTTTCTTTTGATTTTCACTTTTTCAAGGAGGTCCTAGTATGTGAAGCCCACCCTAACTTGAAGCAACATGTATTGTTCTATAATAATCAGTGGATCCAGTCTGTCATCGCACACAAGGGACCTGAGAGGAAATCAAGGCAAGGACCTGGATCTAAGGCTCCAACCATCCAGGTTCCCCCTCTGAATGCCAGCAAACCCTTTGGAAATTGTGTCAAATCATTTGTCAGCCAAAAAATGTTTGCGGACAGTATTTCTGACTGACAAAATTTTGGGTAAGTGCAAACCCAAGGGAAAAAAATAGTACTTTGTAATCAAACAAAACACTAGATTCAACATGTACAGGGATTTCTATCAATATTACAAGCTGTTGGAAATTTGGAGTACACACTACTGCTTTCAGGCTCTATGTGAATCAAAATCCTCCAGCATAGCTCAAAAATAATATTTCAGCTTCAAACAGCTTCAAATGTCAGCCAGTAATGGCCAGAAATTGTAAAATCACACAAAAACAAAAATTCACACATGCTGAGAATTGAACGCGCAACTGCCTCATTTGGCATTTCCAAATTGGGAAGCCCAGGAAAAAAATGTTACTGTTGCCATTATTTTCAGTAAATCCTTGACTTGGAAAGTGTACCAAACCTCTGTAAACTCTGTAAACTTTGTCAACTCCGTAAACTCTCGGATAACACTGGTGAACAGCCGAATTGGCTGTGATTCTCGCACGTGCCGTGATGCATCACAATCGCGTCCACCCCTTTACCTGCTTTATACTGCGATATATCCTGTGATACCTCGACTCACATGTCCAGATTACACCATGGCATCATGGAGGAGGTACATGACTTTCTCAGCAAAATTCCCGGTCTCGCCGAGTCTGTTGGCATGGAGAAGGCGATGGCTTTCATACAGCGCGCTGCCTGCCTCAAGGACGAGATTAAGTATTTTGGCCCTGAAATCCACATAATAGGCTAGAATGCTCAAGTGATTTGTAAGAGTATTTGAGAGTTTCAGCTTGAGCGAGCACTCACAAGGGTAGATAATGTACATACCATCGGTGATGGAGGGGGAAGCCATGGCGTGACACTGGAAGCTCAATGAAAACTGATCCAAACAATCACACAGCTTATGCAATACGGTTTACGGAGTTGACAAAGTTGACAGTAAACTCCGTCAACTTTCCGTTACAGGTATGTACTCCTTATTTTCAGGAAACCCTGTAATGCTTGAGTGTTTTCTTTGACACATTGACCAAGCTAATTTGGCCAAATTCGGTCCGAGGCCTCGAGCCTGAAGTGCTGATGGGGCTACGGGACCAAGTATTTCAGCAACCAAGCCTGGGGCTACGGGAACTATTAATTTCGGCTACCAAGCTGACAAGTCCCCGTTTCGCTCTTGACAGCTGTGGCCAGTAACTCGAGGTTACCTTCTCAACCCTGATTGACTCCCGCACTCGCTGAACATTCTGCCATCTTATACTGTCAGTGCTTTGGCTCATTTTCACCCGAACCACAATAATACACAAACTCACCGTTTCACGAGGATGGGTACTACCCGTCGCTCCCAGCACCTTGCCAGCACCTCTCTTTGACTTGAGGTGTCTCGGCTACTGCACCATGTAGGACTGCAACGCTTCGACCCTGCCTCAAGCCCATGGTCGTGCTTGCCACTGGTATGTCTATTAGCTTTCCCCTTGTTCTTGACCGCACAAATTGAGAAGCAGTTGAATTCTGACCATCACCGGACTTGTTCCCGTCCTTGGCAAAGTATACTTACAATCCAAATGATATTCCGCCCAAGGCTGCAGTTGGGCTTGTAGTTGGACACAAAAGGCACAACAAGATAAATATGACAACCAGCGAGTTCAACATATCAAGTGGTGCCCATGGTACACGAGTACGACATCAATGCAACTGCATACATCCCGAGAATCTAGCAGCATACGGCATATGGTATACACATACGGTGTACTCCCTTGGGAGCTCGCACAGCGGTCCCCGAGTGATGCAAACCACCTCCACCAATCCCATCACATCGCCCAAGCCCACCCGGCGCCCCCCAAATTCTCAATGATGACTGTGCCCCTCTTCCCCAAGGTTAGGCAGGCAGGAAGTGGCAAGCACACCTTTGCTGCACCTCTGCCCTCCTCCCCTTGTCTCCTCGCCCCTTTTGATGTCCAGGCATCCTTCCCTCCATAGCATTTTCTCTACATCAATCGCCGACAGCCGACAGTGGGACACATGGCGGGGTGCTTGCGACCGTGGACCGTTATCAGCATGGGTGCAGGCGCTGGAGGCGGGAGGCGTGCAGTGCCACTACCAAGGGCGGGGCCCCAGCAGCATACACCCTAGCTCGCCTCATTTGCTTTTCTTCCCTTACACCCTGCTTCACGCCTGCCCGACCTCAGGCTCAGTCCTCACTCACCTGCACCCGCCCTCAGTGCCCTTTACCCTACCATGCCCACACTCGCACCCATACTGGCTCCTTCCCTCAACAGCGCCACACCGACAACCCGCCCCAACAACACTCAACCCCAACCGCAGAATCATACTTCCGCTCGCACCTCCACTCATACCCAACCGCATGACTCCCAACCGCACCGCACTCATACTCATGAGCTCATCCACAGATGCAGAGCCCCTCACTGACCGCTGGACGCAGACTTGGGTGGGACGTGGACATGGACGTGGGCTCAGGTGGGGTGGACACGGACGTGGACTGGGGCGGGGTATCTCGGAGCAGTCACTCACTCTGACTCTGACTCGGAAATAGATCGAGAGTGAGTGAGCAATGTCTGCCATGCTATTTCACCCCGTCTGCACCACGTCCTCTACTCTACCCGCCTTCCCTATTATATATTGCTGTTAATTAAGTACCACTGGTAGTAGTACATTGTCCGTGTCATCTACCCACAAATTGCCACATGTATATGATATCTTTCTCGGAAAGTAAACATGAGTAGGGGCAGCGGGTTCATTCCAGTACATACATATGTCTAGGTACATAGTACATGCAATGATTTTGTGAGTGTAGTGTGGGTAGGAAGTTAGTATTATGCAATCAGAATGCAATTTTTTTCCACAGATCTCGCCAACATTATACCCAAAAGTCCCATGCTGGACATTCAACCCTGATCCCAAGAATTTGTTTCTTGGTGCAGTGGGGAAGCAGCTCCCCCAGGTTCTTCCTGAGATCGTCCTTCTCCTTTGGAGGTAAATATTCCTCGCTATCTATAATCACTGTCAAGTTGCCAAGGTACGAAAGTGTCGTTGCGATGGTCTGATCTAGTTGAGACCATGGCATCTCACTTTGGGATAATTCCTGGGGTATGATGATAGTTATCCTTTCAATGTGTGGTAATTTTCCGAGGATCGCTAGAATCGGCAAGTCCTTATGAAAATTGAACTGGAAGATGATGTGCTTGAGCTGCTTGAGCGAGAGCAAGTGTTGCCAGTCTAGTTGAACTACGAAACAAATATATCAGTGAATTTATCCTGGCTGTGCATAACACCTATCTTTCACACCTGTAAAATCACCGCCTGACACTTTGATTTCGGAAAGGGACGTCCCAAAGTGCTCGATAAATTGCCTAAATTCCTCCGGGTGTGAAGTTGGTAGAGTGTGCGGAGCCAATGATGTGATGCCACCAGTATGGAGGATAGTGAACCATTGCATAATGCTGGCACGGGCCTGGAGATAATATGTGCTCCGGCCATCTCCATCAAAAAGAATCAGCTTTGTTATGCTTGAGGGAGGGGAGACCAATTCTTCATCCGTGTCGAATAAATCCTCCAAGTCCATTGAATAACCTTCCATCTCCCCGCATGCGAGGCTCGTAAGGTTTGTGAATTCGGAGACAAAGGCTGCCAGGCGGGTTACACTCACGCCACAGTGCATTTGCAGTTCCCGAATATTACATTTTATGGTGTAGGGCATAACTCGGTCAATAGCGTACAAAGCCGCCGAGTCAAGGGTGTAAAGCTCCAATGACTTCAGGGAACTGAATTTAGGCATGTGGACAAGGAAATCATCCAGCCAGGTGTGCGAAATGACGGGATCCTCGTCGTCCATGTAGCTATTGATAGTCATTACTTGCACGTAGGGAAAAACGGTGCAGTGGGAATTGTCCAAAATTGCCAGAAAAGGGTGGATCCAATGTGAAGTTAGCACACGCCTGCGCAGCAGCCTATTATAGGGCAGGGTTGCACGGTACTTGATTGAGGCGAACAGAATTTTCCGTGAGACACCCATCCAACTCTTGCACACCAAGGAGAAAGTCTTGAGAGCTTTCTTATCCTCATGAGCGCATTCGACAATCATCAACAATAGTTCCGAAGGAAGTCGTGGCTGGCCTGTCAGCTGACCTCTCAGCTAGTTACGCCTTCCGTCATTTTGTGAAAATCGCAAGTCCAAGTGCTTTCGCTCACCCGAATTATTTCCTTCCATAATTCCGAGTTCTGCTGCTGCAAGAAAGTGATCTTCCCGTCTTGTGCAATCATTTTTTCACCCTGCGCAAACAACGCGCGCCCTTGTTCTCTCATTTTACTCTCCTGTGCCTCCATTCGGGATTCCAAATCGATGACGAGGGCGTGCAAACCGCTGAGCATCGAGGGACCGGTCGATTCTGCGGCGCCACCTCAAGACATCTGCTAAGCTTTCTGGCCATGGCTAGCTGAACACAAACCTACCTTCGCGAGCTCGCCGGCCGCGGGGTTGCGTACGTGGGCTTTGGGCCCCGTCCATTATGACTGCGATTCAGGGTCAAGCTAACGTCGATATGACAGAGCGCGCCTAGAGGCCCTAGATAGTAGACTGGCCACAGAGGAGCAGATAACGGAGCGCCGTGCGCGTGGCAGTAGGAAGTAGCAAAGAAAGCCGTCCGAGTCGTGGCGGACGCGATCTTTGATGCCAACATTGCCGAATGCGTCTTTCTTCCCGCCACTGTGCAAGACTCCATACAAGATCATAAGTCTGTTCTGAGCTCGATGAAGACTCCCGCCAGCCGATCTGAATTGACACATTCTCTCGCTGCGGTCTGCTCCCGTTTTGAAGAGGGCCACGGAACACGCGCCCTTATCTTATTCTGGTCCTGTGCTCTCCGGAACAAAATCGATTTTCTATCCTAGAAAACTTGGATCGAACCTCTTGCCCAGCTTTCTAACCTGCCGCCGCGAACCGTCCCCTTCTCCGATTGCACGGCTCCAATTTCAGTCTACCTGGAGAAAATACCTCTGCGTCGTACGGCCTCTTGCTCCCTCCGCGCTAGATGAATAAGAACGACCTCATCTCGCTATTGCTTAGAGACATCGACTGGGGCATTCCTCAAAGAGACGTCGGCCAGACGAGCTTGACTATGTACCTCGTGATCGACACCCAGCTTTCACCGCACCCTACAATTCCATTTCGCTCAGGTATTCTGCGTCAAGTTCCCCCACCCACTTCGTTTCGCCTCTTTCTTGGTCGATCTTCATACCGCTGAAACGGAGCTGGGATCCTGCTGTGTGCTGTACTTGAGATTTTTCGAGTCGAGCCAGAATTCTCAAGACGACTGAACAAAATTTGCGGTGTCCCCGGGGGCGGCCCCTCCTTTCTCTCCTCGGTGTATTCTCTCTTTTCTTGGATGACAGGCTGGGACGCGGCGCGGCGTGCTTGAACCGGTGGAGCATAACATGGGCATGGGGCGAGGGCTTTGGAGGCATGGCGTGTAGCGAGGCACGCACTGCGCGCGCGTGGGAGGGGGCGTTGGGGAGGCGCGCGGTTCCGCCACCGGGGACGGGACCGCAGCAGCATACGCCCCCGCTCGGCTCCCCTGATTTCCTTCCCTAACACCCAGCTCCACACCTGCACGACCTCGAGCAGAACTCCTCGCTCGCACCCGCACCCGCCCTCACAGTGCCCCTTAACCCTGCCATGCCCGCACTCGCACTCACATTGGCTCTTTCCCTCGACGGCGCCACACCCGCAACCCGCCCCGGCGACGCTCGACCCGAACCGCGGAATCGTACCTCCGCTCGCACCTTCGCTCGCACCCAACCGCACGACTCCCACCAGCTCACCCGCACCCGCACCCCCACCTCGCCCTCGCCCCGCGTACGCGCACTAACTCTGCCCACACCCGCACCGCACTCGTACTTGCGAGCTCACCCGCAGAGGCGAAGCCCCTCACTGCTGCCTCCCCTGCCACCAGGCGCAGCAAGGTATTCCATTGCTTTGCCTCCCTGGCACCCGCACACGCACTCACTCCCGCCGCTCTGCACGACTGCACCGCGCGGCGTATGCGCTGAAGGAAACTCGGACGTGGACGTGGACGTAGGCTCGGGCGGGACGGGACGGGAGGGGTGGGGTGGACGCGGACGTGGACGTGGACGTGGGCTCGGAAGGGTGGGGTGGACGCGGACGTGGACCTAAGGTGGGGTATCTCGGAACAGTCACTCGCTCCGACTCTGAAACAGATCGAAAGCGAGCGACGTCCGCTGCGTATTTCACCCGTCCACACCGCGTCCCGCGTCCTCTGCTCTACCCCCCTTCCCCTTTGTATCTTGCTATTCATTAATTAGTAATGGTAGTAGTCGTACACTGTACCCCGCGCACGAATTGACCTATGTATATATATGTAGCAACATCCACCCCCCAAGTCGTTCGCCTTTTTCGTCTCAGCACCAACTCGGAAAGTGTAAGAGCCATGACATGAGATGAGCAGTGAGCAGCGGGTTCATTCCAGCACATACCTATGTCTAGGTACATACATGCCATGATTTTGTGTGTGTAGCGTGGGTAGGTAGTTAGTATTATGCGAATAGGGTACAGTCGGCGCGACGCGTCGACGGGCGTGTGGGCGTGCATATAAGTAGAGGAAAAATGGAGCGAGAATGCGCAAGACCTAGTAGTCGCCCCCGCCATACCCCCGGCTCTGTCCCCCCTGCGGCCGCCCGCCGCCATATCCACCACCACCCCCGTACCCGCCTCCACCTCCGCCTCCACCTCCCCTCCCACCGCCGTACCCGCCCTGTCCGCCGCCGTACGCGCCGCCTCCGCCGCCGCCTCCCCTCCCACCACCGTACCCACCCTGCCGTTGCCCGCCCTGTCCTTGCCCGCCCTGTCGAGGGCCGCCTATAAAAACGAAAAAACACGCCACATCAGTAAAAGCATCCAAAAGCGGATAATAGTGGGGGAATAATGGAATGGGATATATGCGGGGAAATGGTAGAGAAATGGTACGCACCCTCGCGACTGAGCGCATACTCGAGGTTGATGGGCCCGTAGGGCGTGACGCTGCCGCCGACCTTCGTAAGGGCCTGGGTGGCGCGCTCGACGGAGAGGAACTCGACGAAGCCGGAGCCGGTGAGCTCGCCGGTGAGGTTGGAGCGTACTGTGTAAAAGCACGGGTGTTAGTTGTAAGCCAAGGAAACGTCAAAAGTTGCGCAAAAGTGTCGCTCGCAACGCCAACTCACAGAAGTACACCCTTTGTATGCTCGTCTCGAACTCGTTCAGCACCGTCCGCAGCGCCTCCTCGTTCCCCCTATAGTCATAAAAGTACAGCCGATGGCTCGCGGGGTTCTTGCTCGTCGGGCGCACGGGCGCATAGTCCACGCGCAGATTGCGGTCGAGCATATACAACGGCTCCTCCGCGAAGCTCTCGTATGCAGCCACGGCGTCCTCCTCCTGCAGGAACTCGACGTGCGCAAAGCCGCGGGGCTCGCCGCCGGGGCGGGTGGCGACGCGGACGCTTTTGAGGGCGCCGAAGGGCGCGAACTTTTCGCGCAGGTCGGCCTCTTCGGTGCCGTAGGGCATGTTGCCGACGAAGAGGACGCGGCCGGGCGGCGCGGCGACGCGGTTGGAAGGCGGCGCAGAAGAGCTGCTGTCTTTCGAGGGGGGCGTGGAGTAGTCCAGGCGCACGGCCCGCCCGAAGATCTCGAAGCCGGTGTTGAGGCACTCGTCGGCGGCGGTTTGAGAGGTGAAGGTCACGTAGCCGAAGCCGCGGAAGGACCCATCGGGGTTCATGACTGCGCGAAGGAAAGCCTCAGCATTGGATGTATGGAATGGAAAACAAAAGAAAAGACGCACTCAGGCGCACGGACTCGACGTCACCGAACTGGGCGACGACATCACGGACGTCGTGCTCGGTCGCATCAAACGCGACGTTCCCGACAAACAGTTGGCGGCTCGGCGGCTTCGTCGGTGGGAGCTGCTCCCACCGTGCCACCAGCGACGTCGAGAACCCACGCAGTACGCTGCCGCCTAGCGCGCTGCTTGTATTCGCGTTAATCGCAAACGCATTTGGGGCAAGGCGGGAGAGGAGCGAGGGGGCGGCGGGGGACTGCTTGAGGGAGTGGGCGAGGCTGAGGCGCGGGCGCTGGGCCTGCCGACGCAGTGCTTGGGCAAACATTGAAGATGAAGAGAGGATGGAAAAAAGTTGGCGTTGTAGGTGTTTGCATGAGACGCCGTCGGCTGAGGAGCGTCTGAGCTCTGTCGGCGGGTGTCGGCGCCAGATATCCGACCTTTCCCGCTTTCTTCCCACGCGCTCACCCACAGCCACTGTGCAAGTGGCCACAAATGCCATCATGGTCGACGCCCCTCTTTTCAGCGCTCTCCCCTCTTTCTTTCTCTGACCACACCACCAGGTTGCAGAACACAACTGACCTGCGGCCCGCTGACGATATTGCTCTGATAGCTCGAACATCAAGAACATGAAAAAAGTGTCGGAAGGTATCGTGGCTTTCCAGAAGGCCCTGTGTCCGATGCCCTCCGATGCCTTCGAATCGTCGACCCTGGATCAGAGCCGCAGAACAGTTAATTTGGCGTGCGCGGCCTACGCATATTTCCTCCAAGATGAAGACATTATTTTGGGGTGTGACGGTGAGGCCATGAGGCTCGCGGGAGTGCACGCAGACTCGCGTCTTATCTCCGGGTCCTAAGTCATTTCGGAGTTCGAACCTCCGCTATCACCGCCTCGGATCCAATCACGGTCAGGGCTACAGGTTTAATGAGATAGCGCTCACTCACCTTCAAGCGCTGGCGACTTCCCCCCGAGCGGCCCGCAGCGCAGCGCTCTCGTTGTTCCTCGTAAGTTTGACTGCCGCGGTCATGCATTTCTTTCTTTCTGGTGGTTTACTACCGACCGCTGATCTTCCTCAACCCGTCTACATTCGGAAACTCCGTTGCAATCGAAGACAGGGTGGGAGTCCGCAGGAGTCACGATTGACGGCATGTATGTAGGTGGCTCTGCTTTAAGAGTAATCCCCAAATTGTGGATTCGTTCTTTCTGGCGATATCCCATACTTGGAAGATACAACCCGGCGATAGGGATTCCTGACTCTTCTTGGGCTTTGGACACGACCGACTATAGCTACAGCTACTGTTCAATTCCGAGTCTTCCCAGCCGTAACTCAGACTTTCTTTTCCAGCTAACTGCAAAATTCTACGCCCTTTCGTTTTGTCAACGAGTGGAGCTCTGGCAGCGTGTGAAGGTTGGTTATTGCATGCGGCAGTAAACGGCAGCTCGGGAGGTGATGCGCCGTCTAGCTTTATGACGTGGTACTGACGTTTTGGGACTCTCCGGCTCCACATCTACGCGAATCGAAATGGCCTAGAATATTGCAGTTAGCTGTCAATTCTGGAGACACACCAACGACAAAGGATTTACCAGTGTCAAACTAGTGTTGTTCCTCACCTATTCCTATTGATTATTGACTCCGTGCTGTACGAGTTATGAGCCGACGACGTGGTGAATGGGCCGCAAGAGGGCGTTCTCTCGCTCACGTCAAATCCCAACATTTCGTGAGAGCGCCGCGGAGTTTTAAATCACCACGACGGCACCCATCGGCCTAGTTGAATGTGAGCGCCTCTACTTTGTTTTTTCCATCGATAGCTTGTACAATTGTCCCACTCGTGCATCCGAGTCTGAGTCATATCAAGCCCTGCAGCTGGAAGATGGCCTGCTGCCGCCGACGAAATGCATTGAGCACGCACCAGTAACTATGGGCGTGTCCGTGTGCGATGGGCACGGCAAGAAGGGGGCTTCTAGAATTTTGACCTCAGGGTCGGCTTTGGAAATTGGGTCGAACTAGACCCGCCACATGTGACTCATTTGGGCGGCTTTTCGCTGATGACCGTTCAGGACGTTCTATGAGAGGTTTGATGGCGAATATTCTACTGGGGGGAAACTTGTGGGTACCCCGCCCCAACCGTGGAAAGTTCCGAAAGAAAATCTCAAAAGAAAATCAGGCTCGGGGTTCGATTGCCCATGGGTAAGGCCAAAATCGACCTCATTCCGAAATTCTAGGACCTTCCGAGAGGTGTACTCTTGGAGCTACTTCCCGATTCGGGACAGCGGTCATGCTTCCGAGACTGCCACAGAGTGGCGGCTGGCAAGTGGCTGGTGCGACATGCGCAGTTCCTACTTTTACCGAACCCTCAAACGCACCCTAACTCACCGTTTTTGAGCCCTTTGACCTCGGAAATGTTCCGGTTGTGCTCTCGTCCGTGTTGGGTGTCGCCTGATACCACTCACCCTGGTTTATTGACCCAGCTAACCCTTTTCCCTAGGATAATAGTAGGATTGACGGCGACACAACTTGTCACACAAGTACTACCCTCTGCACAGCTTGACGTACGGTTCCTATAAATCTCACCCTGGACGCGAGAATGAAGAGTCGAAATGAAGCCCGGCATGCGAAATTAGCTTACAAACGTGCAATGAGTGAGTGCCGATCCAGCATTTCTCCGGCTCCATTTAACAAAGCTGTCGGAAGGCTCGCCATAAAGCCTGCCTCTTGACTACTGGCCCCGTCGTTCGTTGCCCTACTTTTTTTGCCACTTACAAACCATGGGCGTATCCCTGTCTACTCTCTGTATTTGTGGATCCCGCAATAACCCACTCACCGATGAACAACCGCATAACGACAGGGAATCCATTCCCCATACCAAGAATAATGAAGAACCTCAACCGATGAAGACTCGCCGGACTGCGTCCAACGTCCTATATGTCGCCCTTGAGAGACTCGGCTCTATTTCCAATAATGTCCCGGTGGCTGGAGCCCTCAGTGGCAATATTGAACCCCTTCTGGATATTGCGAGTCGCATTGAGGTAAGACGAAGGATTCGAAATTATTCTGCAATAACAACCCATTTATACATTTGCATTCAGCAATCTTCTGCCAATGCGCAAGGTCTCATTCAATTGGCAACACGAATAGAACGTCTCACACCCATCGTTGAAGAAATGGCAAAAGGTGATCCGGACCGAGGACAAGCTATCATCCTGGATCTCCAAACGTCAGTGACCCTCTTTTGTCCAGATAACGATCTCACGCGCAGACAGGGAGTTGACGTCGATGGCGACGGATCTAAAAGCGGCCAGCCAGAGAGGCAAACTCAATCAATTTTTCAACAGCGCCGACGACGCCTCGCCCCTCTCAAAACACAACATGATTCTCGCTCAAATGATCGCTGATTCCACAGTACGCCTTCAATTCTCTACGATACTCTTATATTTATTCATTTTGGTTTCAATAAGCTTGTGGGTATTCAGGAAGTTCTCAGGTCTCTTCGGGATCTTGAGGTGAGCATGGATGCTACGATTGATATATTCTCTCACACTGGAGGTGCAGAGTTCGAAATTGCGTAATTGATTCTTTTTATTTCTTCGTTCTCGCGCTAATGCTATCTTGAAGCACCGCCCACTGTGATGGGCGATATCGCAGGTGAGAATGCCCCCTGGTTGAGAAGGAGGTTTTATGTAAACGTCTCTGTGTAGGAGGTGTTGGTGTTGCAGGTGGTCAGGGGCACGCCGGCGGCGAAGGGGGGGAAGGATGCGGGCCCCAACTCGAGATGGATCCTGACAAGCACTACCAATTTGGCAATGTTTCAGGTAACTACACGTATTTTTACTTTGAATCCTCCGGAATTACTTACATCTCGCAGGCGGAACGGGCGGCACCGGTGGGGTCGGCGTCGAAGTAGGCGGGAGGGGCGGGACTGGCAAGGGTCCAGTAATCAGCATGCGGCGGAGTCCTTGAAGTTCTGACGGCAGAGCCGCAGGTGCAGGAGGAGGTCACTTCGATCATGTAGTAGTATTTTTCTGTCCTTCCATTTCCATTTCTTTTCGCCTGGACCCCAAGTACTATCTCCTGGAGCGATCCGAGCCTCTTCAATTTCACAATCTGCCTATTTCTGAAACCAATGTCTTTTCAGAACCCATTGATGGCGTCCACACGTTTTCAACAGACCTCGTCTGAGCGAATAGCATACTAACTGACCTGCATGCGCCCATGACTCCATATGCGGAACGAATGGGAAGTTCAAACCCTGTGTGAGGCGCACAGCGCTGCTGTCGCGTGGCCGTTGAACTCGCGGGACTTGCCCGGAATGGAACGCCATGCCCATTTCCTTCGTTCCCAATTCCCCTTCCGCAGTAAATGCGCTCCGTCACCACGGTTGTCCGGAAGGAAGGCAGGTCGTATCACAGCGGCATTCAATTTATTTTCCGTCTGTTTCAAAGTTTAATTTATCTTTCAATAATAGAGTGATTCTGATGCGCGGGAAGAGGTCCGAAGTTTTTTTCTCTCAAATCAACACCGCTGAACCTATGACTTGACAGAAATGGCTCATAATCAGTGGACAGGGCCAGGGTCCGCCGAAGGCCAGCCGCCTCGAGATACATACATGACTGAGGGAGGGCGCGGCGCCATTACCGAGCCGGATAGCTGTGTTTCCAGCCGGTGCAGGCATGTAGGTAAATTTACAAGGAATTAGCGCAGTCTTTGTTTTTGAAGATCTAGTCTCAAGCACATTTCAATAAGGGTCTGCCTGGCCACCCTTAGACGTGGGCAGACTTCAAAGTCGACCGAGTTTCCGACATTGTCCTACTGCCCTGGGCCGTGTTGAACTGCGCATGGCACATCGCTGATGGTGTCCCAACCTCGGCCGCCGGGCACGACCTTGCTTATTCCTTGACCAGCACTGGTACAAGATCATATCTACATCGATATCCAAGTCGTTCGAGGTGCTATTTTCTTTTTGACAATAAAATACCGTTTTGCGTCCGGAATCCCCGCGGCTCAACGTGCCCTGCCTACATTGCCCGTGTTCTGTGGCGCAAGGAAGGACCTTGCGCCCGGGGAAGCAAAATCGGTGGTTTGAACATATCAGTGGATGAACGACAAACCTCGTGGGGTTTGACAACCGACCCTGTTCTAGGCCCTTATCGGAGGCGCAAGTGTCGGCCTTGAGTCATGACAGCCAATTTTGCTAAAAATAACCGCCGGGTGCTATCCAAATGAAGTGGTTGCGGTTTGGGTCGGTAATTTCGACTTGAAGTGAGATTGAGTGGGCTGACGGCTTCACTGCTTGTGATCAGCCCTCCATTCCACAGAGGGCTGTACACTGCATGATGCGAAACTTCTGGAACTGCGTCGTAAAGCCATTGTCCGACAGCAAGCAATAATTCCAACATATTTATCCAGGGAACTAATTCCTAGACATTTTCGATGTCCCAATGACGGTGTCGTGCCGCGATGGCAAGATAAAGTACGGTGCTATGCCTATAATTCAACAGACGAAGTAAACTTAGTGGAAGTATTGGACGAACCATATTCCGATGGATCTCCCAAGACGTGCGGATTAGTTAAAACAGACGGTCATCGTCTTATTTTGCATGTCCTGCATGTGTATTGAACTGCGAAAACAGTAATGAATGTCTCCAGGGCCAATGGGTGAAAAAAAAACATACTTATCAATCTTCAATTGAAACCACCTGCCCTCAGACTTACGTATGATTGCCGGATTTCCCTTTTGGGAAGAGGGTTGAACATGGAGTCAAAAACCTGAAAATAGAAAACAGGGCGTGTAAATCATCTTTACAAGGTCTCTCGGAGGTCCGGTCATTCTCTTCCAAGAACAAAAAATCAAGGGTCCCAGGAGAGAACCGACCGACCACAATGATAATGATAATATATACCACCTATTTCTGGTGTGCCAACCCCTTGGGTCGATGATTCGACAACTAACCCGACTGGACAGCTAAAGACAACTGACGCCACTGAAATATCCTATCTGTCGTGCCTTGTCCGAAGAATAGCAGCCGTTTCACAGTGACAGAGCCTGCACAAATTGTATTTATCCCCGTAGCACGGCCATATTTTAATTTCACCGTACCGTGTACAGATAATGAAAAGCCCTAAACACGCCGCCACCGCATTCACGACAAGTCTTGCTACTATTCCCGTCGATCTCGCTTGAGCATCTCTGACAAAATTCACTTGGCATACGTTCAGAGGCAACCCTCGGAGTCCTGCTCCCTGGCACGTTCTTATGTTTCTAAGCTGGTTTTAAAATATCTTAGGAACCTGGGCCGCCTCTTGCCTAAGAGTCATTCACATCGAGAAAGCATGACACGCTGCCGGAGATTCCGCATGAAGTTGCTTCAAGTTGAGTAAAGCAGCAGCGTTGCCAGGGGATGCAGATCGGGATTTTCAAAAATTCCTGGCCGTGGAGCCTAAATGAGGTCGCGGGAGGTGCAGACGGTAGGAATTTCGGGTTTTACACACCCTGTTGACAAGCTAGAATTGGAAACCAAATTGTAATTCGCCGCAATTACCCACGGGACCCCATTTTCCAGGATCTCCGGCTCATGGGTCCCAGCTTTCGACGTTTAACACAAAACGTGAACAGTATCTAAAATGCTGCGGGTTTCATTTCGAATGCGGAACGAATGAGAAGTTCGACTCCTGAGGCGCAGGGCGCCGCTCTCGATTGGTTTTGCAAGAGCCGCACGAGTTCGCGTTTCCTAGTTCGGCTGGCGCACCACATCCGTAAAACCGTTCCATTCTGCAGAGTCGAATATGGCCAATTGGTTGACCGGAATTTAGACCATACCATTCGTCGGACAATGACCAGAAAACACGTATTGGCAAACCAACTCCAGGGCTAAACATGTGTTTATCACAATCAACGCTCGCGGGTAGCGTGTCAACTGCATCTACGCGTTGAGTGCACCACCTATACTTGGATTCCTAGAAGAGATAACATTCGGCATCTTTTTACCTAAATTACCCGACAGTCCCTGCAACCTTGAAATTAACTATGATCGTGGAATTCGTTGATTTACTTCGTAATGGGGCGGCGCGCTATAATCGGTGGCTTCCCCAGGGTGAGTTGAACATTTGAGGAACGTGTGCGACACGCGCGACTCTCATTCTTCTCGACGCTCGCGTGTCCCTCAAAAGCCGCGTGTCATTTCCCTCTTTATTACTGTTTTCAGAAAAGTTGGCGGTGCATGACTTTGTGTAACTTTTGTTAATTTTGCCAGCCCAGCGTCGGCGGCCCATATCTCAACAACCACCGCTCCGAATCTCTCGAATCATACACCATTGGAAAGCCCTGGTCTGTCACTAGTGTGCCCCAACAATTTCTAAGCAGCTTGATGCTCTACGTATCTGCCTCTCCCAGGCATCTCCAGACACATTGGCGGACCGTAGCACTCTACGGAAATTTTCGTGGACCTCAAATTGCGTCCAGAGGCCTCCAATAGTGCTCTGGGTAGGTGCCCCATCGCACTTTGTGCCAGGGAGTGCCGGCGACGGCTGCTTTCCCAAGTGGCATTTTGTTCCCAGTCAAACCCACTCCTTTTCATTGTTCCAGGGCCTTGAATGGTCTGGGAACCCTCCAGTATTTTCCCCTGAGCTCTTCTAACAGTGCAGCCAAGTCGTGACAGTGATATGATGTGTCAGATTGACTGTAGTTTCTGGCTGGTGTGACGGTGTGTTTTCAACCTCATCTGACCTTATATCCCCCGACCAATGTACACCAGAGGGTCCAGGGACTTCTGCAGTATGAGCAACTCATATCTGGGATAGCACAGTGGATGAGGAGGCAATGTTTCCATGGGCTTTTACAGGTGTGAATATATCGTTCATTATCATGTATCCTCGGAGTCAAATATTATCATAAATTGGTGGGGAGCACCTTCAAAACAGTCCCTGGACTGCACATGTCCATTATCTAGGTCCCGGAACCTTTCCTTCGTGCGTTAGAAGCTGCCGATGTCTTTTTGCAGTCTTGAACAATCATACAAAATTGAGATGCTGTCATCCTCCAAAATTGTTGGGGCATGGTAGCGACGGACCAGGGCTTTCCAACGGTATGGGATTCAAGAGATTTGGAGGGGTGGTTATCGAGATATGAGCCTCAGTGAAAACACCGTCGAGTCGGATCGAGTAAGAAAGAGGCACATCGATCAACTCGTTCCAACTCGATAATTTCGAGCCTATCTCGATGTTACTCGATTCGTGATCGAGTAATGTCGAGCGACTTCGAGTAACATCGAGACAACCGAAATATTGTAGGGCATATACTGTACCATTTCGACCAAGTGTTCATTAATTTTGAATTTTTTATACACCGAGATGGCCGAAAAAATTTCTTTTGAATTGTGGTGATTTTTAAAGGCATCAGAAAAACCCGGTGTTACGCGTTACTTGAACACTTGGTCGAAATGGTACAGTAATTCAATTGATGATTAATTTCAAATGATTCACGAGGAAGAACGAGGCATATAGATTGAATTGATTACACTACTACACCACTACATATTGATGCGCACCAACGTTACCCGCATGCCCTGTACGCGCACCCTGCTTCTCCAAAGCTCTCTGCCCCCCACTTGTAGGACATACACTGTCTCGCCGGTCCACTGTGCATTACAATATCCTAGGAAAGAACCAGTGAGGCTTAAAACTGCAGGCGTGGTTCCAAATTCATAGCAAGGGGAGTGACGAGAATATGATACCTCAGCCAAGCGTCCGCGTCAAAGCTCCAGATGAGAATGTCCAGATTCCAGAAGCCCCCAGTCAACCCAGATCCCAGTAGTAGGCGCTCAAATTGAAGCCGCTTGAGGCACACCAGGAACATAAGATAACTTGAGACCACTGAGTTCAGAGCCTTGAGGGCACAACAGAGAAGGGGGATGAGACGACACATTGAGGGAAGACTGCAGGCCACAGGCTTGACCGTGGAGGCAGCGGCGGGAAGGGAAGTTGGTGGGAAGAGACAAGAAAAAGTTACACAAAGTCGATGTGGCAAAGTTGATCAAAATCACGCCATTTCTCGACGACGAAAATGTGCAGAATACCCATGTAAAAGTGTCACATGTCATGTATGTCATAATATGTGCTCTTCCAACGAGGGAGAACGAGTTAAAAATTGGACAAAATTGATGCAATATTGATGTGCTCATTTTGACTCAATGTAGCTAGATCGAATTTGATGGCCACCGATCTGCCTCTTTCTCACTCGATCCGACTCGACGGTGTTTTCACTGGGTATATATGAGCCGCCGACGCTGGGCTGGTAAAATCAACAAAAGTCACACAAAGTCACGTGCCGCCAACTTTTCTGAAAACAGCAATAAAAGCCACACAAAAATTCAATTCACTGTTGTCCCTTTTGCATCATGGATAGAGTTCGCCGTGCATTTCGTCATTTGGTCGGCTTCCTTTGGAAAAGCCATAATAGCCCTGCATTCACCGCCAAACAGTCGAATGAACACGAAACACAATCCGCCTCCAGGATCAGCCGAGAGAGAAACCGGACTATGGCCAACACACTGGAATTCACACTCGCAACATTCAATTCTATTTCCCGTGGAATACCGGGGGCTGGTGCCCTCAGTGGGATTATCGACCCTCTTTGAGATATTACCAAGCGCATTGAGGTTTGGCCAAATCGTGGAATGAATTATTCCCCAATGATGATTTACTATTTTCATGTAGCAAACTACCATCAACGCAGAAGGTCTCGCTGGATTAGCGGAACGAATCCAGGACCTCATGCCCGTTGTCACCAGACTCCTACTGGAAGGATGTCCCCACAAAGCACAATTAGTTGTCGAACGTCTCCGAAAGTCAGTAAATGTTGCCTTTCCTTGAATATATTTCTGACTCATGACTACATAGGGCGTTGGGATGGATAATGGAAGACCTAAAGGCGGCCCACTCGCAATGCAACTGAGCCAGTTTTTCAACAGTACAGACAACGTGACATCCCTTGAAAGGCACCACAAGGTTCTCGACCGATTGGTCAATGATTTCGCGGTATGTCATACTTTTCCGACTTTTTGCTTCATTTTTTCATGTGATGGAACAGATGGTTATGGGTCTCGAGAAAGCCGCGGAGGATCGTAAGGTGGCCATGGAGCTTCACACAATTCACGAACTTCTGGAGGTGAGTGCGCGCTGGGGTAAGTATATGCCACATTCTCATCGTGGTTGGAATAGGATATGAACACTCGTCAACCTGGGTAAATTCAATAACGAGTTCCGTGAGTAAAGATAGATTTGTGATTGAATTACAGCCGTTTTGTGAATAATATACAGGTTTCGTAAATTGTTGATGCTCAATTTGTGCCTACCTCTGTTTGCGAAACTGTCATCGGCTAGAGCGGCTCCACACTGCCGTATACTGTCCTTGCCTGCATTACGCTGCAACTGCCATTCAGCATGGATGGCCGACTCATCTGTCAAAGTAGTGGCTCGGCTGGCCATATAGCTGGAGTGCTGACATGCTTGTTGACACCATTATTCCCTCTATTTAATTTGTTTCACTCTCCTATCTACTGATCCCTCCTTACTCTATATAAGCCTCGTAGTCAAGCCTGAGAGGCGCACTTCAGTCGTTCACTCTCTGCAGTGCCCGTCTGAGGTGCGCTTCCCTTGTCTTTATTTAATCTTCTTACTCACAACTATATTAGATTACTTCACTCTTATAGGTATTCAATATAGTCGTTCACTCTCTGAAGTGCCCGACTGAGATTACTTCACTCTTATATCATCATCTTCGGTCTTGAAGTCCAGCGGGGTTTTGCAAAAGACAAACACCATTCAGCTGTGGCTCGGAGGTGTGGAGCCGAGGACGCAACAGCAAACAGAGGTAAATCAAAATCGGCATCAATGATTTACGAAACCCGTATATTATTCACAAAACGGCTGTACCAGATGGGGACGAGTCTACATCACAACAATAGTTTATGGAATGGCCGACGGTGAATACGTGTTGTGCTGTAGCCCACGCTGATTAGCGAGATTGCCGAGGGTGTGATGGCGGATGGCCGTGCTTGCCGATCATCAGGCTGCTTGTTTGAAAACACATGCCAAACGAACAATCATCCAAAAGGTTGACTTTCACTGCCAGAAAGCGAGATGCAAGACATCGATGACAGTTTACTTGAGGGTAAGTCCAGTTTTGTCAGGTTTTGACCTCTAGAAATAGTGGCGGACAAACACCGATCCTCCCGATCCTTACATGATTTGTTTACCTTCACAGGTTCAGCGGTGCGTTAATTCAAGTCCTCATTTTCTATGGAATACTTGTCTAGGTTTGCAGAGTACAGCACCTGAACCTTTCAACATTCAACTATGTTCAAAATACAACCTTGAGGAAATTAAGTATTAAACAGAGGAGATCGGTCAGTTATACCTGTGGTACTGTTGAGGAGACTGAGTTCCAGTGGAACATCTATTAGCTCGGAAGTGGTGACGTTTCGCTTGCCAGAAATTGAAAGAGCAACCCATCTAGATTGTGGTCTTCAGCTCATCGCACTCCCATTTTTTGCTTTCATCAATATCAAGTAGAGCTGCCAACACACTGAATCCTCCAGGCATGAAGCCTCAATTTGCTGTCTCCTCTGCGGACACTTACTTTGTTCACTTACTCATTTACGGCTGTACCTCTTTGACTTCAACACATTGGTTGAACCATCATTCATTGAGATTGATGTTCTTCAGCGAGGGAACTTCCTACCTGCAGGCTGAGCTACATAGTCCGTGAAAGCCTGACTGAATTCCTGAGGTGTGACAAATATAGTATGCTTTTAAACAGGTTCAATATCCGGCTATCCATTTGAAACAGAAGCTGCGCGAGAAGGAATGAGAAGATTTAGAACCCATAGACAGCCTGCATCTTTGAGAGGGTTCAAGGTTAAATTGCATTGAGCCTATTTGAATAAAAAACAAATATAAAGGAATCTGACTTGGCCACCGGATCCAGTACTGCGAAACCACAGTTCAGTTCTCTTGGGGCCTCAAATTCACGGCCGGAGCTCAAGGCAACGAATCTCGGGCATCTCGGAGATGTTCAAAATATCCCAAGATTTATTCTGGACCGTGCTCAAAGAACTGGCACGATGGAATTATGATCCCTCCTGCTTTATGGTCCATCAACAGGCATAATTTCAACGCAGAGCATGTCCCAACACCTGAATTGATTCAAATGAAGGCTCTAGGCATCTGCCGAAAATTTCAATTGAACACGGGAAAGATTCTCTTTCTTTCATGGGATTATCCATTTGTCAAAGGCCTCTCAACCTCATGGATACTGTAGTATTCCGTTCAATTTGGCAGGGGTTATGACCCGTGACCGAAAAAACCGATTCTGCACTTCAGCAACCAACGAAATTTGGTGTGACACCTCCAAAATTTCAGCATTCACAACGGAAATTTTCGAAAATTCTGCTTTTTTTGTACCTTCGAGAGAGATTTGGCCCAGATGTCAGGGATGTTGCATTCGGCACTGGGTGCTGTGGTTTGTGACCGACACAAATTTTGTCGCGGCACAGGGGTGCGTGACGCATGACTGCCGAATTGAATGAAATTATATGGTACTTAAAGCGAAATTTCCATAAATGAAGGGTACAAATCTTTTTAGACTGAGGCTTGAGTTCGTTGAAGCTTCAGAAGCACACATTCAAAGGAGCTCTTCTTTGGTCAACAGAATTGTCACTGACCGAACCTGGGCACCCGTCGAACATTTCATGTCCTATATCATTTCAGGCTTTTTCTGAGCCTGTGTCTGCTCCTCACATCAAAGCGAAAACTTATTTCTGGACCTGCGTACGCAGTGGTCCGCTGCCTTGGGCATGAGATTGATGATATGCAACATGTCAAAAAATTCACAGTGTGACCATCCACAAGTTAAACGGAGAATTAAAGGACAGTGGGAGGTACTTGCTTTGTGGGCCAATACTCACTTGGAACCCAAAAGTTGTGTCATGAAACAAGGTAATTTTCACCAAAGAATTGAGAAATCCTTAGATAGGTGACTCACAGCCTCAACGTTCATTGGAATATTCTATTGAGAATCTCCTACAGGAACCATTGAACATCAGCAATTGTGCTAAATAAGCGTGGAAACACGGTCCCCTGCGTGTGATTCGGTGTCTAACACTGCCACCGAGAGACACAATTCTAAAGGTACCGACTGAACAGCAGCTAGAACATCTTCCATGTCACCGACGAACAATTGATTGGATGAGAAAAGACTGTAATGTCACTTACTTCCAGCATGCATCGCCTAAAATAGGGACGCAATCCGGGGATCATCACCGGTAAACACGGCCATCTGCCCTCGCATTGCAGGCGATCTCGGTAATCAGCCTGATGCTAGTGTTGGAAGCAGTACGAGCAGGGTGCTCCAACAATCCATCTCGCCGTTTGCGAAAGCGATGCATCTCATTCGCCTGTGCTTCCCTTCATTTTGTGCTCTGGTACACTACTCACTCCTTCGACCAAGTCTAGATTAATTTTTTGACTTACCGAGATGCCCGACAGATTTGAACCCGTCGCCCGAACAGTTACAGCTGATTTGGAAACTATAGAGGGGTTTCGTAAATCGTTGATGCTCGATTTGTGCTTACGGTTGTTTGGCGTCGCATCGCCGTCCTCTGCAATTGGCTCCACCTGTCGTCATCAAATGTCCCGGCCCTCTTCAATTCCTTCGCGCTCCACGACGCTTGTCAACACCCATGGCCAAGACCGTCCATCCATCCTGTTGCGGGATAAACGAAACTATTCCCGCGCGCACATTCCCAAACAGGGCACATTCACATCAAACAGCGCAGATTGAGATCAAACAGTGCACATTCACGATGAATGTGCACTTCTTGCGAGGAAACACGGCACGTTCCGTTGACATTCCGCGCGTCACCTCTTCGGCGTTCTCAGGACTCGGGGATTCCAACGGGTGTACTTACTGCATTCTAACCCCATCACTTCATTTACAACGTGGTTTCAAGGTTCAAACCTAATAGATTAAGATTCTGTTCTATACAATAATCCTCCGCTTTTTTGGACCGTCTTCCCACTCGTATTCGCAACATTCATGTGAAAGACTACGACACCCGTCTAATACGCGACGGGTGTCGCGTCACCGTTCTCTGCACTCTTTTCCAGGCGGCAGGAGCGCGGACCGTGAACTGGATGAACACTGGTGCGTGCGCAGGCGTGGCGCAACTCGGCAGATGGATGGTGCGCTGTAGGTGCTGGTTTTTTCGCTCGAGCGTCAGCGGGCCGCGCCCAGGAGCCGGCCGCAAACGCCGCTGCGTGAGCGCGATTATATCGGCATCGGCTTCAGTATCGAAGTACCAGCGAGCGAGGCGCCGGGGCGGTGCTTACGGTGGTGGTGGTAGGAGGCAAGAAAGCAGTCGGGAATCACATGGCACGGGCACGGCGACTCCGAAACGGGAAAGTGCCCCTTTTGGGCGAAACACTGCACATTCCGCTCAATGTGCACTGTTTGATCTGAATACACCCTGTTTGATTTGAATGTGCCATGTTTGGGAATGTGCGCGCGCGAATAGTTTCGTATATCCTCATCCTGTTGCTGGGTGTGCTCCCAATAGTGCGAAGACGAGTTGTTAGTGGTTCCATGCTTTGGATGTTTTGTTGGTGAAGAGACGTGAAGCGGAATGGGGTATATGAATGTTTTGCAGCTCCATAGTATACAGGCGATGACGCTGATACAGATGATGACCGTTTATACAGACGATGATCATGGGTGACGGCAATGCAGTGCCAAACAACTGTAAGCACAAATCGAGCATCAATGATTTACGAAACCCCTCTATAGTTTCCAAATCAGCTGTAGTACTTCAGGCTCGTGTCACTTCGTTTGCTCGAGTCGTTGGCGTAACTCTTGTCTGCACTCTATCCTTGAGGTGAACTGAAACACTGTTGACGTCAAAGCCGTTCGCGCGCCCAGCTGGTAAGAAGCAAGCTGCATAACTCATGTTTTAAACGACAAACACACCGGTATTGTTGTAATATGAGCCCGAAGTGCCCGAAGGGCTGAGTAAGGCTTACTGATATATTATTAATGTACCCCGAGAGTGCAGAATATTCTAGATACAGTTTGTACAGTATATAAGCTAGGCACTGGGACCTTAAGCCCCAGTGGATTGTAACATTTGACCTAACAGTCGTGTGCACAAGCCAACGAACAAGCTTAATCACAACAGGTATAAATACTGGGGAGATGGGTCCTTGAATCTTATTTCAACATTTCAACACACAAATTGAGCAACTGTACTTGTTACCCTGCGCAGCCGACACTGCGAGCTTGTGCTGAGCTTGAACTGCAACTTTGATTGGTCGATTCGGCATCAACTCGTTTCACTACCTGGTGAGTGCCTTGGGTTTTCAATAGGTGGGTAGGATTGCATGGCTGGTCCAGCTCATGAACGCCGGTTTCCAGGAAGCAACCCAGTGTACACGCACTAATAGTAATTGCACAGTCGTTCCTGCCCCCCCGAAAAAAATCTCTCCAGCCGAGCTCACAGATGGTTCCCCATACCAATCACCGTGGTAGAAGTAGATAAACATAGAGAAGCAGAAAAAGAAGAGGTTAGCACATTAACACGGAATCTCCTCTCAAGAACGTAGGGGCCGCACAGACACGGTGTGATAAACCTCAAGAACATCATAGCTATTGTCAATCGGGGGTGGACGATGGCTTTCAGAAATTCCACGTCTGAAAGTCTCAACATGTCGATGCCTAATTTGGGGAGGTCGGTGAAGAGCTTGGCCAGGAAAGTATTTCTCAGATCTATGAGCGCCTCCGAGGACTTACAAGTGATCAGAGCATGTTCCGGAGCCTCCACTTCCTTGCAGTCGTTCCTCTCGGGGTGTTCCAAAATCCGGATAGTGCTTCAGTGCGTGCAGCCAGCGTTGAAGCTACCCAACTTGAGTCATCACCACAACGGAGCAAGTTGAGCAGGAGCAGTTGTGTCTTCCCTCACAGGACAAGTCACAACAGTGTGGGTATTATTATGTTTAACATCTTCTGTCCAAGCCTTGGAGCGTCCACATTGATGATGCGCACGCCGCACGCGTAGGGTAGGCTCGTGACCAGCCTGCCTACGAAGAGCAAGAAGTGCGGCGAGCGCGTTGCCGTAGGCAGGCTGGTACTTCTCGGATGCTGTGCAAGGGCTGAGCACGGAGTTTGAAAAATTTTCGATTTTCTCATTCCGAGCTCAAATCAAGTTATTTTGATAAATTTCAAAGGGGAGTGTGATTTATATTAAGCCTCTCTTCAATTCTGTCTCTTCAAAATTTTTCACAACTGCGAAGCGAGTGTATACTGAACGGTCCAATTTGACCGAGAATTTATGGAATGCATCGCCACAGTGATGCCGGCGATCGGCTCCCGCCAAAAATTCAAACTCCGTGCTCAGCCCTTTGGCACAGCCCGAGAAGTACCAGTCTGCTGCCTGCAGCAACGTGCTCGTCACATGTGTGGCTCATCGCAGGCAGACTGGTGACGAGTCTACGCGTAGGGTGCATAATTTGCTTGAACATTAAATTCTGAAGTGAAATTTCATACGCGAACAGCAGATTTCCCCGGGCAGAGTCGCACCAGTAATAATATTTATCCGCATCGCTAATGTTGGGGGAACGATGGGTATTCGAAGGGGTGTGGCGAATCTGTTGCAGTGACTTGAGAGGAAGGGGATGGCTGTTAAACTGAGAAGAACAAATTGGTTGGTGCCAACTAAATACGCATACGATGCAAGAAATCACATATCGTACTCAAAATCGTGGATGTATAATTTTTTGGCAAAGGCTACGGATTTCCGATGGCGCTCTTCGTGAGCAGTTCGTTCACCGTCTGCCAAAGAGCGCACCGGTGATCCTCTGAGGCACTCTCCTCGTCTGTCAGATCCTCGGGGTCCGCGATATCGCGGGCGATCTTCTTGAGGTTTGGAAATAGCACACCCAGGAATTTTGCGACGGCGGGTGGGTCGGTTATGGGAGAAGCACCGATGTCGATATAGATGAGAAGTAATTGTGGGCTGATGGTTTCGGCGGAACCATCGGATAGCGGAGCGGCGGATGCGTCGAAGGTAATGTGGAGAAAACATAGTCCAGAGCAATGTGTGGCGAAGGCGTTCAGGCCAAGCAGTGTCATGCGGGGAGGATGGTGGGCATGCCTCGCAGCCCTCAATCGGAGCTCTTCAAGCCGCGGCCATGCACGAGCCATATCCCATGCCATGGCATCATCAATGTCAAATCCAACGGACGCTTCAAGTCTAATCTCCGTGAGATTTGTGAAGCAGAAGAGCACTGCAAGGATGTGTCCATCCACGACATAATCTGCGCGCGCATCGTCCGAAGGTATTTCTTCGTCATAGTGATCATGATCCGGGACGATGATGGACAGAGTCTGAAGGGCTGAGTGCGATAAACACGTTGCCAGGGTCGTATACAGCTGACGGGTGGTCCATTTCGTTGCATGCACCTCCGTGCCAACAAAAAATTAGACCAGGCTCCAGTCAGACAAGAGCAAGAATCCGACGGCGAATTCAATGGTTGTGCTAAGGAAATGGACATGGCGAAGAACCGGAAACAGAAGGATTTGTTGGTCTATAGAGGCTCGAAATTGCGGTGAGGGCAAGTGTGGTACAGCCGGGGCTGTGAGGATTAGACTTCGGAGGCCAGAAAGCTGGGAAATATGTTCCATGGCGGCTCGGTCAAGGAAATGACCACTGAGGTGTTCGATCCTATTCAGGCCTAAAGCACCATTGGACAGCACATTGCCAGGGACGCCTATGCTTGGGGTGCAAAATAATCTGAGTGTCGTTAATTGCGCGTACCGGATTGGTAGGCCGCGCAGAGGATCCAAGGTAGAATCGTTAAAAGAGATGTCGACCGATACAATCCTGGGGGAACGGAAAAGGCTCGCGCACGAGGTCAGGGCCGGGAACACTGTCCCGGACACGCGCAGGGAGTTCCTGTAGTACCTGATCTTTATTTCCCTTAGATTTGGAAATAAGAAGTCTCGGCGGAGGGTGAAGTCGACTCGGATGCGTTCGAATTTATAGACCAATTCCAAATCTTGCGGGGCACTCAATTCGAGCGTCCGAATCCGAGACGCATACGCCAGTGGCTGATCCCAATCCTTTTGGAATATGTCACCTTTCAGGCGCTGGGGAGTGAAATTAGCAGAGATACCACGGATTCCGGAACAACAACAACTCACAAAATAGCCATTGTCCTGAATTTGCCACAAATGCGATGGTAGACACTTGAATACGTTCACCAGCGTTTCCTGTTTCTGCCACAAGAGATCCAAGGCCGGATCTCGGAAACTTTTGCAAGTCCTCGCAAGGGCAGCGAAAATTTTGCGCGCTGCCAGGTACTTCTCCGACAGATGGTAGTCACAGTAGTCTTTGTCGTCTTGTAATTGTGCAAAGATGGAATCGCGAATTTCAGCGATGTCAAGACTGCGATGCATCCCAACACGAAACCCCTGTGTGCTGCAATATGGAGCGATGAAACCTGCTTCGTCGTATGATCAAACCACAGAGGCGAATGCACCGAAAATGAAAGCAACTTGAGGCCCACCTAACAGCTCCAAACACGCGCACCGCCATCACAAGTGCGCAGGACTTTCGCGTTACAAGCATGTACGGAGTGTGGGCAAAGGTTGAGATGAGGCTTCGAGAAGTAATACTGCATTTCAAATCGGGAAAGATTCGAAGAAAGCGCGCAGATTCATTGACAAAAGAGGGCGGCTATACTACTGTATTAATACTACGGACAAGCAAAGCGAAGAAGAGCAGAGTAGAGGACGAGAACGGCAGGTGGAGGAGGAGGAAGTGTGTAACACGACCTCCTCGGACCTCGCCTCGCTGCGCCTTTCCACCCTTCCCGCCCAAGTCCACGTCTGCCTACGTCCCCTTTCCACGTCCTCTTCCCGCGTCTGACCAGGTACGCGTACACCCCGAGGTGCCGTCGTCGCAAAGCGCGGCAGGGAGCGTCAGAGTCGGAGTGACTGAGAGAGGCGGGGTGAGAGAGTGAGGCGGGAGTGCCGCATACGGGAAGGTAAGTCGTGCGCGTAGGCTGCGCCGGATGAGGGAGCAGTGAGGGGAGGGGCTCTGCAAGTGGAGAAGTAAGTGCGGTGTCGGTGCGAGTCTGAGTTGGTGCGCGTACGCGTACAGGGTGGGAGATTCCAAGGTGATGAAAGTGTGGGTTCATGCAGGCGCAGGTGCGGGTGCGAGTGCAGGCGTAGATGGTGATCCGAGTGTAGGTGCGGGCCGCGCGCCGTCGGGGGCAAGGAGCCGGCGAAGGCTTGCGGTCGTGCGGGTGCGGTGTGAATGCGAGTCCGAGGGCGGGACCGCGCGGCGGTACGGCGCCGTCGAGGGAAGGAGCCGGCGTGGGTGCGGGTGCGAGCGAGGACTGAGCACGAGGTCGTGCAGGTGTGGAGCCGGGTGTTAGGAAAGAAAAGCAAATGAGGCGAGCTGGGGCGTATGCTGCCGGGGTCCCCCCCTCGGTAGCGGCGCTGCGCAGTGCGTGCCTCCAACGCCTGCGCTCAATGCCCACGTTATGCTTGACCGTTCGCGCACCGCCCGCCAAAACACCCCGCCACGCGTCCGGATTGATGCAGAGAGAAGACGCTACAGAGGCAAGGGCGCCTGGACGTCCAAAGGGGCGTGGGGGACAACGGGAGGAAGGAGGAGGTGCACCGCGTGATATGTGGAACCGCCGGCCATCATGGCGAGCTTTTGCTGTCCGAGTCCAAGCCTGGGGCGGAATTTCGTTTGGATCGTATACGTTGCTGAGGACGAGGACGCGGACGCGGATGAGTCCGGTGATACAAAAACTCAACGTGCGCAAAGCCGCGGGGCTGGCCGCCCGGGCGGGTGGCTACGCGGATGCTTTTTGTGGCGCTAATCGCGCAGGTCAGCCTCTTCGGTGCTGCAGGGCATGTTGCCGACGACGAGGACGCGGCGGTGCGGTTGGAAGGGGGCGGTTTGCGAGGTGAAGGTCACGTAGCCGAACCCGCGGAAGGACCCGTCGGGATTCATGACTGCGCGCGAGTAGAATAAATTAGTATAAAAGAAATTAAATATAGAGAGAAAAACGCACTCAAGCGCGCGCTCTCGATGTCGCCAACTAGGCGACGACATCGCGGACGTCGTGCTCGGTGGCATCAAACGCGACGTCCCCGACGAACAGCTGTCGGCTCGGCGGCTTCGTCGGCGGGAGCTGCTCCCACCGCGCCACCAGCGTCGTGGAGAACCCGCGCAGCACGCTGCCGCCTAGCGCGCTGCTCGTATTCGCGTTGATATTAAATGCATTTGGGCTAGGCGGGGGACTGCTTGAGGGAGTCGTCGAGGCTGAGGCGCGGACGCTGGGCTTACCGACGCAGTGCTTGGGCGAACATCAAGTGAAACGAAGAGGACGTTGGCGTTGTGAGTGTTTGGACGGGACGGGGTCGGCTTTTCGGACCGAGATGGTCTCGGGGGTTCGCGGGACTGGGTACTCTCATCACCCAGTCGGTACCTGCGCCAGTGCTTCCAAAGAGGCTGCCGTCGCTGCTGACTCGTGTTCGCTGCCACTGAGGCTGCGGCTGTGGCGTTCGCCCATTGTGCCGTCCTTTTCTGGTCATCCGAATCTGCAGATTCCCAGTTCCCCGCCGCAGGCCCCGTGAAGCTCCACCAAAGGAGTGTCCGAAAAATTGGCTTTTTTAGGCCAAAAAATCACGATTTCCTTGTCCAGAGATAAGCTTTTTCAGGCTCAAATTTGGTGGGTCTTGTCCGAGGCCCCGGGAAGCTCCTGCCAAGCCTTGTCCGGAAAAAAACTGAAATTTGACCTCAAAAAGCTTATTTTCTGGGGCGTTTCCGGCCTCAAAAAGCTTATATTGGACAAGGGTCGTCACGTGGGCTATCAATTTCGCCTAAAATCGCCGAAAATTCCAATTTTTCGCCTTGCACCACCGTACACCCACTACGCTTTCCCTTTCCCTTTGGCTACTGTTTTACCTATCTTGATGGTCAAGGTCTTTACCTCCTTTGACACTGCAGGCCGAGTGAGCGAAGTCCAACACAATGCTGCGTGCGGCTTGAGTGTTCGGTGCTGAACTTCTGTGTCGGCGTTTTTGAAAATACGGGGTCCAAGATTGAACAGGAGATGATCGATCTTTGCATGGGTGTGTAAGCGGATTGGTGTTCCCTTATAATGGCAAGAAAATGCTGGTGCGACCAAGGTTTCGACGTCTTCTTCGTCGTCCGAGTCTGATTCATTTCCCTGGGATCCATTATTTAGTGAATGAACTCAATCAAATAGATATACTTCACCGTGAGAAGAGGCAGATAAACGCGCATAGACAAAAAGGATGTGCCGGTAATGGAAGGGGAATTTGATACAGATCCATAGCGGCTATTAGCTCCTTTCTTGTACACATCCAAAATTTCCCCAATGTAGAATCGGGTACCGTTCCACATGAGTGCCCAATGACCGATTGACAGCGGGCTCAAAGAGTGCACATTTTTCGTCATGAGGTTGGGCATAACTGGAACGCAATAAGTCTCGGCAATTTGCGATGAGAGAAATCTTCTCACCACTTGTGTCGATATGACGTTGAATCTTCGTCGCAACTTCTTTCCACCGCACTTCTCTGTATTTCCTTGGTTGGCTCTCCTGAATGGCAGAATTCTGTTGCTGAAGAACTCGAGTCAAGTTTGACCCCTCCTGAAGAGTCATCTTTTCTGGCTCAGTATCGTCATCTCTTGCAGATTGTGCGGCTCTCGCAATACGACTAAGTGCATATTTTGAGTCAATCTGTGATACCTTTTCCGATCTTGTTGTCGTCCCTGCCTGCCAGTGAAGTCGCGCTTGAAGCATCTTTGAAATGGAGAGTTTCCCCGTGGCATCGATGATTTCGCTGCGGGTAGGAGTCAAGATCGCGGCTGCAGTGGGAGGTGAAACAGAGACTGGAGGTGAAGGGCCCGCAGCGACGGGAGCAGGTAAATCTGCAAGCTCCTTGACCGAATTTTCGTAGTCTTCGCAGAGTGCGGAATAACGCGCCGCCTCGAATGCCGATAAAGCCATCATCTGGGCCTCTTCTGAGCTTTTAGGACCCACAAAATCCGCCGGTGTCTGCTGCTGGGCCATTGGCCCACTCTCGTCGTCCGTGTCATCATCGTCATTCTCGTCCGCAGAATCCTCCGAATCCGAATCGCCGGAGAGGACTTTTTTGCTGCGCGTTGGTGGTACGCCCAGCGGGGTGAGATCAAGAGGTTTCTTTTCCGTCGGCTTATTGGCGGATATGTGCAAAAGTTGAGTGCAAATGAGCTGCGCTTCGACGAACGCAAGCTCAACCAACGTGTTCATCTCCGCATCTGTCATTGTTACCTCGGCAAGTTTTCGGTCTTCCGGAGTCAAAGGGGAAGCGTCGAAATCAAGGACATAACCAACTCGGGATTTCCTATCACGTTTCTCCTTGAACTCGCCAGAGAGGAGGATACGCTGCCGGACCATGATGTGCTGCACCAGTTTGATGAACTCCGCCCAAGTGAAATTCGGGAGCATCATGCGTGCGAACCCGAAGAAGTGCTCCACGAATTCCGTCCCCAGCAGCCAAGGACAGAAAGGCTGATTCGGGTAGCGGCGTGCATATATGATGACAAGAAGCAGCATGCTGTCACAGAGTCGATTGAAGATGTGGAAGCTCGGGGCGGAAATGAACGATCTTTTGGTGGAGTAAAGATCGGGAAATTTATTGCTCATATGAACGATGTGAGCTCGCCAGAAATGAAGGAAAAATCTGGCACGAAGGACCGCAAGAACCCGGTTCTTAACTGTCATTGTACGGTTGAGCCATGCATCAAACAAGACTCCTGTATGAAGATCAAATAAGCATGTGAATGCGTGAAAGAAATAGATCGATACTTGCCGAGCACAAACAAGTAAACAAAAAGGCCAGCGAAGCCTTCTCGTATTTTGACGTCATCCCCTTCTCCAAGCGTACATGCCTGAAGCGCTTTAACATGGAACAGGTGACGTGCAGGCCCATCATCTTGTTTATCCACATTATGGACATCCGACGACAACAGACCCGACTCCCCAGTTGCGTAGAGCGCAACCAACGTCTGGTTCACAACAACATCACCGCCCAAGCTTGCTGTTTTGGTACCGTGCTGAGGCTGATTGCGTGCTGTTTTCTTGGCGTGGCCCGCGTCCTGTCCCGAAACCAGTGGGCCTGTTTCGAACACCGGCGCCTTCAAATGGATCCCGTACAGGGGATAGTCGTAGGTGAGGGCGGGAAACTGTGTTTCATGGGCGTCCATTCGCTTTTGAGCACCTATCTCCGAGGCGGCTCCATCAGCTGCAAAGGACACGACAGGTAACCCGAGCTGCGCTGCCATGGCGAGCAACTTGAGTTCTTGTTGAACAATCTTCGCTGCATCATCCTTCCCATTCGTCGGAAGCAGAGCAACAACTTGTGGGTAGATCTCCGGCAAAGGAACCTGATCAGCGGTCAATCTGAGTCAGCGAACACGACCTTGTAGTGGGTTGCTACTTGCCTTGGCCAAAATGGCCCGCACTTGACTTGCTTCAGCCTTCGCTCCTGTGATCTCCTCTATGACTCGTTTAATATCCTCGGGGTCCTCCGCTAGACACTCGTGAAGATCCCACACACTCCCAAGGACATGTCCGCCGAAGTCGGTCGAATATGAAAGGCGTTTCCGAACTTTGGTACAATCCCCGGCAATGGCAACTGGACCGGAGTAGTGGATCGAGTCGACGAGGCGTTTCACCCTGGCCATATTTTCAAAGATTAGATACGGATTCGTCATCGCGTCCTCAGAATTCGCCACGAGAGTCCTATGCCCGACATCCATTTAGTGCATAATATTCCAACCGAGTTTCGCCTCATACCTAAGATGCCGTGTTGATGGAAGTGGGATTTCACCGCCCAGGATCCCGAATTGCCGAGCTGAATTGCCTCCGTACGACCTCATGAGAATGGCGAAATTCAGGTAATGCGGCGGATATCGGATGCCCGACATTGTGCCATTTTCTTGCCGTTTTATCGTTTCGGCGATGAGGCCGCACATCTCTCTGACGGTTTCATATGACTTGAGTTTCCCATTCAATGTCGCCTCGTACAGCTGCAAAAAACATGCAGTAGGGTCACCATTCTTGAGAGTTTGTAGTGCCTTGAAAGTGATCGGGTCCTTAAGGACTAAATCTAGTTTCCGTGCTTCAACGTCGTGAAATCTTCTGCTAGAGTACTTTTCCCGATCGAGCTGAATCTCGTGTTGCTTCTCCAACGGGAGTGCGGCCTCGCGATTTTTCTGAGTGATTTATCAGCATCATTCAATGATATTCATAGAGATTAATACTCGATTCAGCGAATGCACAAACGATTGATCTTTGTCAATCTTTGCGCAAGGGTCGCAAATCCCATCATCGTTTGTTGTCAACCCGTCGCAGCGTGTGGATTTAATGGTTTGTTTGCCAAAGTTTACTTCCCATCGGGCGAATCCCCTCAAGGCTTCATCAACCTTAGCATGTTCAGTGTCTGTCCAGTCCGGAGCAGCCACACGGTCGTTTCCGTCCGTGGGTACAGAAGCCCGAGCGGCGAGTTTCGAACCAGTAGGCGGCACCGGATTCTTCAACGCTCCGAATTCTTTGTAGGGAAATAACTGCCGGACAATTCGAGCCCGAAGGGAAACCGAAATTCCGCCCATTGAACGTGTTTCTGTTCGTTCAATATATTCGCTGTATTTGTCACCTGCAAGATGCGTGCATGATTTCGGCTCTCTGATGACAACAGGCTTCGGTGAAGGGTTTTTCATTGGACCAGGACTAAATATTGCAGCGACACTGGTTGTCTAAAGTAAATATTAGTATCTGAAAGGTTTTCCTGCGACAAGACCTGCCGCGTTAACCATTCGCGATGTGTATGTTGTCCGTGTCGATGTCTCCGAGTCCGTCTGGGGATTGTGAGTGGGTATCACCGGCTGGGAACCTGTTTTGGTCCCAAAGAATGAGGAAATTGATGCTCTACCCTGGGCCTGTTACTGTGAATATCGCGACTACTTGCTCACCAGCCATCAAAACGGACGTACGGGGACTACTATGGGTATTTCCTTGTGGGCAGTGCGCACGCGCAGCTTTCCTGTTATCGCGGAACACTTAGATTCGTGTTGATCCCAGTTGTCAGTTTTGTATTGGACGGTTTTATGGAGTTTAATCCATTTTGCGCATCCGCTGCAACGAACTTGATGAGCCTCGACAGTTGAAATGTGATGATTGGAGCTGAGAATGGCTTTGCGCTCCTCCAAGCTTTTCCGTACACGGACTACTTTGATTTTCTTCTTTGGCGCATCAGGTTTCTCGCTGGTTCCGTCATCGAGTTTGCGTTTAGAGCTGGTTCCAAGGAAGTCAATAAATAATTTTAATGAACGGCAAAATTTGATTACCTGGATCCGGCAGTGACAGGAGGGCTTGTTGTGTCGGCGTCTGGCCTAAATTTCGCTATCAGCTGTTGCAAGACGCAAAGAGCAAACATAAACGCACGCAAGAGCCACCGGGATATCAGGAACCAGTTCAAATGACATGCTGGGGGACGCCGGCATTACAACATTGTTGTCATTTGGATCTTGGCTCGTATTGACCATGAGAACATCAGTGGATTTGGATGCTGCTGGTATGGTGTTACAACGCAAGAATCTGCGGCAGTCTATAATCAAATCGCCTTTTCGGTATGGGAGGGCCGTACGGAAGATTGTTGAGGATCAGGTCTAGTGTTTCACTCCGAATTCTCGTCGTTTGATTATCGGTAACCGTAGATAGAGATTCGCCGTTTCCGATGACACGCATTGCATGGATAACAAAAAATCCACACGCATACGCATTCATTTGGCGCTGTAGTTCTGGCGGCGAGTGAAGGTGTACGGGCCAGGGCTGTAAATCCATGTCAGCTTTCCCGATGGTCGTGAAAACTGTTTCAGCCAGTTCAACGAGCGCCTCAAGACAAAATTGTGAGTATAACAGCGACTATTCTTTGATTGGCTTACCGGTTCAGCCCACACGCATGATTGAAGTTCGGGCACGCTATCAAATATGTGCATCTCTTTTGCACCAAGGTCTACCCAGCCTAGAACCCAATGGGATGGGTCCCCGCCGATCAAAGGAAAAAACCACCGAGCTTTGGCTAGAAGCATCTCCTGTGGATGACCCTCATGCTGAATAAATGACAATTATGAGCTTGAATTGAGGAGAGACATTGAAAGAAGCTTGCCGCATGCTTGATATGGTCTTTTATGGTTCCGTATATTTTCCCTTGCTGAAGTTCTCTTGAAATAAGAGGACTGAGCCGCGTAGAAAACACAGCAAAGTCACAACCGCCGTCTCGTTCTCCGAGGGCTTGGAGTAAAGCACCGACGACATTTAGAATGACTCCAGGAACCTTAAGTTTGACGCGATTGCCAAGACATTCGAGGTCATCCACAGTTATTTGCACTCCCCGGATCTCGTGTCGGCAAGATTTGAGGCCAGCAGCAGCCTCAGCGATGCGAGAATCCATCTCAGAGAGAACGCTTGTCGAGGTGTGTCGGTGAAAAAGAGTACGTACGAATTGTCCCAAAACTGGGTGCCGACTGATGCGCACTACGTTTGCAAGAGCCTAAGATCGACACGAGCACTCAAAGTTACACCCCAGGTCCAGCCATGAAGATCGAACGAAATTAAGATCTGGCAATCAATTGCGCTAGTAGCCGCTAGTTCTCGAAAAGCAGCAAGAATGCGGCTGGTATCCCGCTCCGGGTTGAACGTTCTCTAAGCCCTGAGGTGCGCCACTATACCCATAGATATATGATAGGCATGATGGGCGTTGAAAGTCAGGTCGGGGAATGACAGAAGTTCTCATGTCACCGATAACGGAAAGGTCTGATAACCGATTATGTTGTGGACGGCTATCATGCAAAAAAAGACGCGAAAAGCAAAAGTAACCCTTAAAAGGGATTCGAACCCAGGCAACACTAAAATGCCGACGGTCAAACTAATCCACTGCGCCATTCAACCATATTGAGTTGAGGAATCGGTGTGACTGGTCCTTGAAAAGCTTATCTGTGGACAAGGCCTGCCAGATTTTGGCCTCAAAAAGCTTATATTTGGACAAGGAAATCACAAATTTTCGCCCTAAAAAAGCCATAATTTCGGACAAGGCTTGGCAGGAGCTTCCCGGGGCCTCTTGTCCGAGGATAAGCTTTTTTAGGGACTGGAGGTCCTGGTTTAGGGAGCTCCCCTGGTCGCGGCGTCAAGGTGCCCCCTCAAGTCTCTTTTGGCGTACTGGTTGAAGTGGTGATTTGCTGCCGCTTTTGCTACATGCTCCTGCGTTCCAGTCCGTCAGCGGCCGCTTGATATACCTCATTTTTTTTTTTGACCTTCATGTGTCGGGGATTGTCCGATATTGGCTTTTTCAGGTCCAGAACACCCCAAAACATAGGCTTTTTTAGGCCAAATTCTAGGATTTTTCCGGACACTCCTTTGGTGGAGCTTCACGGGGCCTCCCGCCGCCTTCTCAGATTTCCAAGATAAAGGGATTATTTGGGGTGCGACGGTGTAAGGCCGTGAGGCTCCCGACGGCGCACGCAGACTCATGTCTTTTGTTCCTTGTAACCTGTACTAGGGGCCGCCGCGGTTAGGCATTTCCTAAGTTCCTTCCTTCCTTCCGGCGGTTTACCGATCGATCTTCCGATTCAATTATTCAAGGCAATCCTATGCAATCCCGGGCGACAATCTGTCCCATTCGGAAAGTCCGTCGTCTAGACTCTCAATTGACCCTCAAATCGTGTTCTCAATTTTGGACAGGGTCGGATCCCGCGCTGAGATGCGACGGGATTAATGTGACTGCCAACAGCCCGACGAATGACGCCACAGTGCGTGTCTCTGATTTAATCTCTGAGGACGTGGATTCATTCATTCTGGCGATATCGGACATACCCATACTTGGAAGAGACAACCCCAGATAAGGATTCCTGACCGTTTGGGGGCTTTAGAATCTGGATACGACTGACTACGCTCAATACATGACCTCGGGTAGGTAAATGGTCAGGCCAAGGAAAAACGAGCTGAAAAGCATCCACCGCGCCTCTATCTTTTCTTTCCATCTCCGAGTCTTCTCAAAGTCGTCTATACCTTGTCCTCCTCATAAGTCTCACGCCAAACTCCGAAAGGTAGCCTGCTGCCGCCCGGCATACCCGACGAATGCGTTAAACACGCACAAGTAACCACATACAATGGTCACGGTGAAAGTCGTACGATGTTTTCCAACTTTCTTCAAGTGGGCCTCAAGATTAAAATTCTGAACTCTGGTTCGGTTTTGGCCTCAGAAATGGGTCGGCGATCAAAATCTATTTTTTTTCAGATGTCCGACCCGCCGTTCCAATGTTGTAGAGGTTTTGATGTTTTAGGAGGAACAAGTGGGTCAGACCTCCCGCCCCACCGTGGGAAAGCCTCCGAAGGAAAATTACGGCCACCCCGTTGCGTGAGGACACGACGATCCTTGACCCCGCAACGGACAGTCCGCAAACGTGTGGCACAAGCGAAAAACCCACCTCCACTGATTTAGTCCCGCTGGTAAAGAAGCTTGCAAAGGCCTTTAACGCGTGGCCAAGCGCTATAAAAACTGTGGCGGCTACGACCACCGACGCGTCTGTCCATTCCTTATTTTCCCTTTCTGCAGACATGAAAATTGGCCAGCAGCTCCTTCATCATATCAAGAAATTCTTTACGCTCCTACGCACCAAGAAACAATCGGATAACGAATGTGAATCCGAACGCGAACAGAGCCTCTATCAGAATGAGAAGAAATCCCGGCCTTTAATCAGCACAGAGGCCCGTCGGACGGCGTCCAACGCCCTATATTTCGCCCTTAAAACACTCAGCTCTATTTCCAATGATGTCCCGGTGGCTGGAGCCCTCAGTGGCATTATTGAACCCCTCCTGGATATTACGAGTCGCATTGAGGTGAGACGAAATTATTCCGCAATAACAACCCATTTATACATTTGCATTTAGCAATCTTCCCTCAATGCACAAGGTCTCGTTCAATTAGCAACGCGAATAGAGTGTCTCGCTCCCATCGTTGAACAAATAGCAGAACATAATCCGGATCAAGGGCAAGCTATCGTCCTGGGCCTCCAAACGTCAGCTACCCTCCTTTGTCTAGATAACCATCTCACGCGTAGAGCAGGGAGCTGGCGTCGATGGCGACGGATTTAGAGGCGGCCAGCCAAAGAGGCAAACTGAACCAGTTCTTCAACAACACCGATAACGCCTCGCCCCTCCGAAAACACAACATGGTTTTCGCTCAAATGATTGCTGATTTCACGGTGCGCCTTTCATTCTCTACAATGCTATTTTATTTATTCATTTTGATTTCGATAAGCTTGTGGGTGTTCATGAAGTTCTCAAATCTCTGCGGGAGCTTGAGGTGAGCATGGATGCTACTATTGATATATTCTCTCAGACCGGAAGTGCAGAGGTCGAAATCGCAGAATCCGTCTTGTAATTTATTCTTTCTATTTCTTCATTCTCGCGCTAATGCCATCAGTTGAAGCACCGCCCACTGTGATGGGCGATATCACAGGTGAGAATGTCCCTCGGTTGAGAAGGAGGTTTTAAACGACTCTGTAGGAGGAGTTGGTGTTGCGGGTGGTCAGGGGCACGCCGGCGGCGAAGGGGGTGAAGGAAGCGGGCCCAAACTCGAGATGGATCCCGACAAGCGCTACCAAATTGGCGACGTCTCAGGTGACTATACGCAATTCTATTTTGAATCCTCGGGGACTTACTTACGTCTCGCAGGCGGAACGGGCGGTACCGGTGGAGTTGGTGTCGAAGTAGGCGGGAAGGGCGGGACTGGCAAGGGTCCAGTAATCGGTATGCGGCGGAGCAGAGTTGTGGCGGCAAAGCCGCGGGCGCAGGAGGAGGTCACTTCGATCATGTAATAGTATTTTTGTTCTTCCATTTCCTTTGCTTTTCGCCTGGACCAGACGTACGTCGTCTGAGCGAGTAGCATGCTGACTGACCGGCATGCGCCCATGACAACATATGCTGAACGAACGGGAAGTCCAAACCCTGCGTGAGGCGCACGGCGCTGCTGTCGCGTGGCCGTTGAACTCGCGGGACTCGCCCAGATTGGAACGCCACGACCATTTCCTTCGTTCCCGCAGTAAATGCACTCAGCTCGTTCGCATGATCACCAAGTCGCCACGGCTGTCCGGAAGGAAGGAAGGTTGTATCACCGCGGCATTCAATTTATTTTCCGTCTGTTTCAAAAAATTAATTTATCTTTCAATAATAGAGTGATGCGGCGCGGGAAGAGGTCCGATTTTTCCCCCCCAATCAACACCCGCTGAGCCTATTACTTGACAGAAATAGTTCAGAATCAGTGGACAGGGTTAGGGTCCGCCGAAGGCCGGCCACCTCGAGATACATACATGATTGAGGTAGGGCGCCACGGAGTAGCTATGTTTCCAGCGACTAGTGCGGGCATGTAGGTGAATTTGTAAGAAATTATCGCCGAGCATTTGGTTTTGGAGATCGAGTCTCTTGCATATTTCAAGGGTCTGCCCACCCTCAGACGTGGGCAGATCTGACGGTAGACCGAGTTTCGACGTTGCCCTAGGCCATGTTGAACTGCGCATGAGTCCTAACGTCGGCCGCCGGGCGCGACCGTGTTTATTCCTGGACCACCACTGGTATAGGATCATATCTACATCGATAACCGCGTCATTCGAGGTACAATTTTCTTTTCGACAATGAACTACCGTTTTGCGTCCGGACTACCCGTGGCGTAGATCTACCACTGAGAGTCTGTCTATGAAAAGCTATATCGGTGACTTGTCCCATATAGCGGCTGGATTTGAGCCTACCCGTGGCGCAACGTGCCCTGCCTGCATTGCCCGTGTTCTGTGGTGCAAGGAAGGACCTTGGGCCCCGGGGAGAAAAATCGGTGGTTAGAACATATCAGTGGATGGACGACAAGCCTCGTGGTGTTTGAACTGCAACCGGTGTTTTGAGCCCTTATCGGAGGCCGCGGCGGAGGTGTCGACCTTGAGTCATGACAGGGCCAATGAAATGGCCGCACTTGCAACGCCGGGTGCGATCCAACTATGGAAATGCTTACGGCTTAAGGCGGTAACAACATTAATTTAAACTTGAAGTGGGATTGGCTGAGCTGACGGCTTCTTTGCTTGCGAACGGCCCTCCATTCCACAGAGGGCCGGACAACGCATGGCACGAAATTCCTGGAACTGCGTAGTAAAGCCATTGTCCTATAGCAAGCAATATTTTCTAGCATATTTAACCAAGGAACTAGTTCCTGGACAGTTTTTCGGCGTCTTGATGACGGTATCGTGTCTCGACAGCAAGATCAAGTACGGTACTATGCCTATAATTCGACAGACGAAGTACATCGAACCATTTTCCGATGGATCTTCCCCAAGACGTGCGGATTAGTTAAAATGGACGGTCATCGTCTTATTTTACATGTCCTACACGTGTATGGAACTGAGAAAACAGTAATGAATGTCTCCAGGGCCAATGGGTGAAAAAAAAACATATCAATCTTGAAATCAACAGCCGCCACCTGTTCTCAGACTTACGTATGATTGGCGGCCCAGGTTTCCTTTTTGGGAAGATAGTTGAACAGGGAGTCAACAGCCTGAAAATAGACAGTAGAGTGTGTAAATCATCTTTACAAAGGCGCTCGGAGGTCCTGCGACTCTCTTCCAAAAAATAGCAAAAAACCAAGGGTCCCAGGAGAGAACTGGCCCATCACCATGATCATATATCACCTATTTCTGGCGTGCCAACCCCTTGGGTCGATGATTCGACAGCTAACCCGACTGGACAGCTGACGCCACTGGCAGATCCTATCTGTCCAGAGGATAGTAACGGGTTGACACCGACAGAGCCTGCCCAAACCGTAATCCCCGTAGCACGGCCGTATTTTAACCGTACCGTGTAAAGACAATGAAAAGCCCTAAACACGCCGTCGCCGCATTCACGACATCTTGCTACTATTCCCGTCGATCTCACTTGAGAATCTCTGCCAAAATTCACTTGGCATACGTTCAGAGGCAATCGGAGTCCTGCTCCCTGGCGCGTTCTTGTGTTTCCTGGTGACGAACCTGGTTTTAAAACATCTTAGGAACCTGGGCCGCCTCTTTCTCGAGGGTCACAAAGTATGGCACGCTGCCGGCGATTCCGCATCTGGTTGCTTCAAGCTGAATAAAGCAGCAGCGTTGCCAGGAGATGCAGATCGGGATTTCAAAGCCTTATGAAAATTCCTAGCCGTGGATAAGCCTAGATGAGGCGAGAGGCGCAGACGGTGGTTGGTTTTAGAAACCTTGCAGAATTGAAAACCAGTTTTTAATTCGCCACAGTTACCTTCATGACCCATTTTCCAGGATCTCCGGCTCACGGCTTGCAGCTTTCGACGTTCAACACAAACGTTAAAGGGATCTAAAATGCTGCACGTTTCATTTCGAATGCGGAACGAATGGGATGTTCGACTCCTGAGGCGCAGGGCATCGCTCTCGCCGCCCGCGAGATTGGTTTTGCAAGAGCCGTACGCGTTCGCGTTTCCTAGCTCAGCTGGTGCACTGCATCTACAAAACTGTTCCATTCGGCGGAGTCGGATATGGCCAGTTGGTTATGTAACCAGAATACCATACGATTCGTCGGAAAATGACCGGAAAACAGGTGTTGACTGACCAACTCCAAGGGTGGACATGTATTTATCACAATCAACGCTCCCGGGTAACGTGTCAACTGCACCTACGTGTTGACTGCACCACCTATCTTGTTATCCCAGAAGAGATCAAATTCGGCACCTTTTACCTAAATTACTCGACAGTCCCTGCAACCTTGAAATTAACTATGATCGTGGAATTTGTTGATTTAATTCGTAATGGGGCGGCGCGTTATTATAATCGGTGGCTTGCCCGGGGTGAGTTGAACATTGGAGGAACGTGTGCGACACGCGCAACTCTCATTCTTCTCGACGCTCGCGTGTCCCTTGCCTCTTTAAAAGCCGCATGTCGCTTCCCTCTTTAAAAACCACGCACAAATTCAATTCAGTGTTGTTGTCCCTTTTCCATCATGGATAGAGTCCCCCGTGCATTTCATCATTTGGTAGGCTTCCTTCGGAAAACCCGGACTAGCCGTGCATCCACCGCCAAACGGTCGAATGAACACGAAACATCATCCGCTTCCAGGAGCAGCCGAGAGAGACATCGGACTGCGGCCAACGCACTGGAATTAACACTCACGACATTCAATTCTATTTCCCGCGGAATACCGGGGGCTGGGGCCCTCAGTGGGATTATCGAGCCTCTTCTAGAGATTACCAAGCGCATTGAGGTATGCCCAAGTCGTGTAATGGATTATTCCCCAATGACCATTTACTATTCTCATGTAGCAAACTGCCATCAACGCAGAAGGTCTCGCTGGATTAGAGGAACGAATCCAGGACCTCACGCCCGTCGTCACCAGAACCCTACTGGAAGGATGTCCTCACAAAGCGCAATTGGTCGTCGAACGTCTCCGAAAGTCGGTAACCGTTGCTTTTCTTTGAATATATTTCTGACTCGCGAGTACATAGGGCGTTGGGATGGATAATGCAAGACCTAGAGGTGGCCCACTCGCAAGGCAAACTGAGCCAGTTTTTCAACAGTACAGACAACGCGGCATTCCTTGAAAGGCACTACAAGGTTCTCGACCGATTGGTCAATGATTTCACGGTATGTCATACTTTTCCGCCGTTTCGCTTTGGTTTTTTTCATGCGGTGGAACAGATGATTATGAGTCTTGAGAGGTCCGGGGAAGATCGAAAGGTGGCCATGGAGCTTCACACGATCCATGCACTTCTGGAGGTGAGCGCGTGCTGGGATTGGTATATGCAACATTCTCATCGTGGTTGGAATAGGATATGAACGCTCGGCTTGGTAACTATAGTGGACTTGGACGAAATTGATGGTAAATATTCATATCCCTTCAATTTCAACTGATACTTATCCCCTATTTAGCTACAAGTCCCCAGCAGCCCAGTCAGTCCGGCAAGGTCCCCGGATCAGCATCAAGTTGCGGCGGCTAAGGCGCGGCACAGGCGGCCTAACTTTTGATATCTTTAGTTCGATCATCTTCTCCATTGTTTATATGGCTAGCCTGTGGCTAGGATATCCATCATTACAATCCATATTTCTGATACTTCAATGACCGACGGCGAATGAGTGTTGGAAGTGGTACGGGCAGGGGGCTCCAACAGTCCCCCTCGCCTTCGGCAAAAGCGAGGCATCTCAACTGCCTGTGCTTCCCTGCCTTTTGTGCTCTGGGATACTACACACTCCGAGTCCTTCGACCAAGTCTGAATTAATTTTTGACTCGCCGAGATGCCGGACAGATTCGAACCCGTCGCCCAAACAGTTAGTACTGCAGGTTCGTGTCACTTCATTTGCTCGAGTCGCTGGCGTAAATCTCGTCTGAATTCTAGCCTTTGAAGTGAAGTGAAGTGCGACGCTGTTGAAGTCAAAGCTGTTCGCGTACCCAGATAGTAAGAAGCAAGCTGCAAAACTCATGTTTTAAACAACAAACTCATGTCTAAATACTGACCTTGACTCCTGTGTCAACATTTCGATACATGCAAATTGAACAGTTGTACTTGTTAGCTCAATAACGCGAGCCTCTGATGTTGAAGTGTAAGCTTCCCTTTTGGGTGAATAGCGTCTCGCTGCTCGATTGGGAAGTTTGATATCATGACAACTTATTTATTCAAAAGGCCCTCCGGGCACCCCTGGTACCGCCTGAAAGATGTTGGCCAGACTGACAGGCTAGACATTTGTTTTCTGATTTCTTAGTTGATTAATATTGCGCAGCCCAAAGTTCGCTCGGTCGACGCAAAGCGTCGACCAGCTCAAATTGGCCCACGCACGAGACGTAGCCAGATGATGGTGGGGTGAGTTTTTCCAGTTGACCTCGAGTTCACTCAAGAATTTTTGTTGGGCTGGAGGAAAACTATGCGAAGTGGGGCCGGGAATCAGAGGCCCGAAATAGCCGGAGTGGGATGTTCAAAAAAGGCGAAAAACCCATAAAAGGAGCGAGTGACGTGACATTGATTGACATTTAGAATGTGAATTCAGAAAGTAGACCTGGACCTAAACCGGTACCAGGAATTTAGTTCACTTTAGACGTCGATCACATCCGCACCATATAAATGGTGCGGATCCATGCCAACGTCCCTCAGTCTCTTACCATATTCTGGTGTGACTGAGGACTACGACTTACGTACTGCATCTTCTACAGATTCGCAGTCAGAATTGCATACGCTGCTGTCCAACAATCAGCCACGAACGCAGACCAGTTCTGCGAGACTCACTTATAAACCCCATCCCCCACCGCTACCCCTATAGCATCCCCCCTATGTCTCTGACTGGGTCGGGTATCCCCCTGCTTGCTGTTGAGGACCGTCTTGGGATGACGAACTGGGCGCCATGGAGTGACAAGGTGATCAATCTAATGCGCGGGCGCGGCGTTGCTGGATATCCTGAAGGGAAGATTCGCCGTCCCCGCACTGCCACCTTGGAGGCCGCGACGAGCGCGAGTACTGCCGGTGCGCCTGCGGAAGGCCACGGTGATGAAGGCGAGGACGAGCTCGAGTTCACTGAGTCCATCTCGGCTGCAACCCCTACCGCGCTAAATTCACTGCGTCCGTCAGCGGAGGAGTTCGACCTCCGCGACGGAATGGCTGCCGCGATCATCTACCAGAACGTCGCGGAGCCGGGCATGCATGGTCTCTCGGCGAAGGAGACTAGCCGGGAGATGTGGGCCAAGTTGAGCTTGAAGTTTGGGCGCACATCGGAAGCGCTGAAAGCGCAGGCCATGGATCGGTTGCGTGCAGTTAAACTCCAGAACGCGCGCGACCTTCCCATTCACCTCGGAAAGCTCTCCATGCTCCGGACCGAGGCCACGCGCGTCGGCGCGCGCTGCGACGACGCCACGATGATCTCTGTCATCCTTGGTTCACTCCCCAACCCTGAGTTCACTGCTTCCATCCTCTCGCTCCAGTCGAGGAAGTACTCACACGAGGTTACGAATGAGCTGTTGATGTGGTGGGACATCGTTCACGGACCTAACGCCTCATTGGCCGGAGGCAACGGCGGAACGAACGCGCTGAACGTTATGACGAACGGTGGGAATGGTGGAAGCGGTGGCGGGGTAAAGAAGAAGTGCACGAACTGTCGGGGACAGTACCACACCAAGGACGAATGCTGGGCCTTGGGTGGGGGGCAAGAGGGCCAAGCGCCGCCGTGGTGGAGGGCCCCAAAAGGCAAGGAGCCGCGTCAGTCAATTATGACATCTTTTATCGCTGTAAATTATGAGCTTCACAAATGAGGTTCAGAACCATATTTTACAGGTAGAAGGTATGAGGTTGGTGCAACATGTGACTTGAGGTTGAGGTTAGCAACTGAGGTTTTGGTAAATTATTGAGTTTGAGGTATGAGGTTGCACATCTGACATATCGAGGTTGTACAATGAGATTGAGCTTTGAGGTTGCCACTGATGGTGGCAAACCTTTTTTGTTGAGGTTCAGGTTTCAAGTCGCACTTTGATTTCCCCATTTGGCTCACCATTGACATACCATGGTTTCCCATCAGCATACTGTGGTTTCCCATCAGCATACCACAGTTTCCCATCAACATACCATAGTTTACCATCACTCAACCATGGTTAACCATGGTTTGTGCTGCCAGTCACAACATCAACGACACAGAGTATATAGCTGGTAAGCAGGCCAAGTCTACTGATGGCTTTGCACCCCCAGATTATCGTCCAACTCAGGCCAAATCCCACTCTTTGCAACTATGCACCTATCTTTCTATTGTCTGCTACTTGCCTGAATTTATGTAACTACTGAAGTTATCTTGATGATCATTACAACTCCATCACTACATCATCGATACCCAGTTGAATTATATTTTCCTCCAGTTGCAATTATTTTGACTATGCTTTTTAATTCACCTTTAATTACTATGAATCCATAATTAAATTACTAATACACAGCTGAATTATATTTCACTCTCCTTGCAATTGTTTTGCCACATAATCTCCAAGCTGTTAATTATTTTTGGCTGTGCTTTGGTTCGGTTTGACCTTGATAACTACAACTCTGATATTACATTACTGATACTCACCTGAAGGTTGCTCAAACTTTAATCACTACAACTTGATAACTACATTACTAATGTCTAGCCACTTTTTCTGTCATAGCAAATATCTTGTCATACAATTTGCTGAATTCCAAGTCACTACTTACTTTTGGCTGTGCTAACAGTTCAGTTTAAGCTAAGTTTTGGTTTCTGAAGATAAACTTGAGTTGCTTCCTACTTGAGATGATTTGCACATTTGAGCCCTATCCAATAAATAGATGATCTCAGTGTGACATACTTATTGCCCTGATGGTGCAGCTGGAAATTCAGCTGTCGTTTAACACTGAGCAAGGTTAGAATTCACGTTTGGAAGGTTGCATGTTCAATCCCTACTTGTAGCACTTTATTATATTACTTTCGCCATTTTGGATCAGACTGCTTTTTTCATTTTTTCTAACCTTCCCTCTACAATGACTTTGTCTTCATTGACCACAATTGACTCATCACCTTCACAGTTACACAGTTAAATACAAGTTCAATTATATGCTGTATCAATTAGGCTTAGCGCACACCTATTCTCAAATAATTTTTTTGACTTAGTCAGCATACCCATGTGATCTCTTTGGTCAACAACTCTGACTCAACTCTCACTTCTACTCTACTTTGTTGGAAATCGGCCCGATGCACAGTGACCCTCTGCAAAACCGCAGAGGTCTCGATAGAATAAACGTGGTACTTATACAAAAGAGTGACTAATAAGAACGAACGGGGATAGTGCGAGGATTTAACAGCAGTGTGAGATGGATGATCTGGATGAGGAGGGAGAGCTGTTGAGGGAGCAAGAGCTGTAGACAGAGCTGTAATACAGCATTGGGTGTCACAGAACTGAGGCTCTGCATCAGTGTGCATACAGCTCTTCGGCAGTGCGTGGGTGTTTCGATTGTACTTCCAACACACCCCCACAAGCGATAGCACCAAGGCACCCCCACAAACTGGACAAGACATTCACCAGACACCGTCGTAGTCCGAGTCGGAATCGTACTCGGCGGCGGCGGCAGTCTCGGTGGAATTCTTCTTTGACTGTTCCCAGCGCAGACGGTCGGGGCAATCCGACTTGAAGTGGCCCTTCTTGTCGCAGAAGTAGCAAGTCTGTGATGATGCCGCAAGGCGTCGAGCAACGAAGGCAACATTGTTGGGATCATGATCTGTGTCGGTAGGGGAAGTGATTGCCGTGCTCTCGTTGGACTGCTGGCGTGTTTCTTCATTGAGCAACCGGCTGATAACGTGCTCAACGGTGAGGTCGGTAGAAGAAGTGGCGTCAAAGTTAATGACGATGGCCTCGTAGGAGGCAGGGAGTCCCATCGTGAGCGCAAGAATTCTGTCTTGGTCTGTGACCACAACCCCGGTGTACTCCATGCGAAGAACCATGGATTGGATGCGACCGATCCATGCTTCCATCGTCTCGGAGTCAAGCTTCCTCGCCGTGAGGAACTGGCGGCGGAGGGCGAGACTAGTCGCAAAGCCAGCGGCGCGGTGCACGCGTTCGAGAGTCTGCCAGATAATCATTGGGTCGCGGGATGTCATGTGGGAGAGCTGGCTCGGCTCCACACATAAGACGAGTTCTGCACGCGCCTCTGCCATCTTCGCCACATCTCGTGCAGCAATCAGCCCATTTCGTTCCGCCACCATCTCCACCTCTGTCTTGGCGGTCCCATCAGATTTGGTTTTGCTCACCAAAACCTGAACCACACCCCATAGTTGCTTTCGCACAAGCACGGCCTCCATACATAGGTCCCAGTCATTGGCATAGTTCTTGTTTCCGAGGCGGGCAAAGGTAACACGGTTCGAGTCGGACATGGCGAAAGTGAATCAGAATGGAAAATGTAAAAAGGTGGATAAAATCGTATCGAATGCCTCGTTGTCGCGAGGACTTTCTCCTTCGTCGGCAATGAAGGGTCTCGGTGCCTTGTTGTCGCAAGGGCTTTCTCCCTCGTCGTCAATGAGGGGTGTCGTCTGCCTAAGTCTTCGTCGTCGTGAAGGACTTCCAGCTGCCGGGGTTCGTCGTACCGGCGGGGTGCACCTCCGTTCGTCGTGGAGGGGAAGGATAAGAATCCGAACTATACGTCAATGGAGTCCAGATAATGGCAGCGAGATCGAGGGTATGAGTGTATGCGGTTTTGTGTTGGAAATCGGCCCGATGCACAGTGACCCTCTGCAAAACCGCAGAGGTCTCGATAGAATAAACGTGGTACTTATACAAAAGAGTGACTAATAACGAACGGGGATAGTGCGAGGATTTAACAGCAGTGTGAGATGGATGATCTGGATGAGGAGGGAGAGCTGTTGAGGGAGCAAGAGCTGTAGACAGAGCTGTAATACAGCATTGGGTGTCACAGAACTGAGGCTCTGCATCAGTGTGCATACAGCTCTTCGGCAGTGCGTGGGTGTTTCGATTGTACTTCCAACATACTTAGCATCACTCTGCCTACAAACCCACTGCACTCAGCAACCAGACTCCAAGTCTGGAGTGTGCTGGACTTTCAAGTCTAGCTCTTTTTGTTTTCTCAACATGTCTGTTAACTTGCTGAGGAACCGCAATCCAAATGGCAGGCACAATGGTACAGTGGCGGCGAAATGAGCGCGGCTGTCCGGGCCCATCTCCGGGTTGAATCTCCTCAAACAAAATTGTTGCATCAGTGTTGAGCGATGTAAAGCTCGTATGAACAGTTTAAACCATACTATACCGGTCTCGATGTCTCACAATAAAATGAATTGGCATATTCTGAAAATTCAACTTTGTGGAATCACATGCCATCGAAAAATTGTCATTGTAGCATGAAAGTACTTGAAAAATGAAGGATACTTACATTTTATTTTATTGGAATCCCTTCGGATTTGGTCTTGCAATGCCCACTGCAAGTCGGCCATTTTGACCATTTTTGGCCACTTTTCACTTATTTTCACCCAAAATGGCCGGCTTGCGGCAAGCATTGCAAGCCCAAATCTCAATGGATTCCCATGAAATAAAATGTGAGTACCCTTCATTTTTCAAGTACGTTCATGCTACGATGGCAATTTTTCGATGGCATGTGATTCCGCCAAGTCGAATTTCCAGAATATGCCAATTTATTTTATTGTGGGACATTGAGACCAGTATTATGGTTTAAACTGTTCATACGAGCTTTACATTGCTCAACACTAATGCTACAATTTTGTTTGAGGAGATTCGACCCGGAAATGGGCCCAAACAACTGCACTCATTTCTTTTCACCGCCACTGTAGGTGCCACCATTCACATTGAGGCCAAAACATATTTCATGACCAATGCTGACTGTGTTCAGACATGCGCTATGGTGAAGATGACCCAACTTTGTGGCCACAACAATATACCTCTAAATTTCACCACTTGGAGGCCGTTGTGAAAAGGGGTGCTTGGCAGGAAATCTCCATTATGTGGTGGGATCCCCAACAAGAGGATTTTGAGCGGGGGAACACCATAATGTGCAGCTTAGGGAAATTGGTGTATTCCATACTGTGCCTTCTGGAGGAGGCCGCTTGTCAACTGGCTGGTCAATGCCAAACCTATTGCATCACAGTGGAAGTGAAAGGGGAAACCATCTCCCCTCTCTTTGGTCAACTGGTTGAAAGTATGTGCCTTATTGGGATTATTAATGGCAGCTCGGCCATCGGCATATGCTTTGTTGACTCGGCCATCGCGTTGCAATTGAGCAGATTCGCCAGTCCCTGCTTCGCATTGACCCAGTGTGGCGGATATTTGAGTGCATCTGTATCCATCGACGTGACTATCGTGTCCTTGGTCCGAATTCCCTCTGGCACCATGATGGCCAGCATGCTGAGTTTTTCCTTTCCTTTAGCATATTGATTTTTTCATGTTTCTGGGGCTAGGTCTGATTCACTGGGGCATTGTTATCCATGGCTTCATTGATGGGTATTCACACCTTATCACAGGCCTGAGGGCGAGCGACAACAATGCAGCTGATACAGTTTTGGAGCTATTTCTGAATGCTGCAAATGTGTATGGTGTCCCATCCCGGATGCGCGGGGACCATGGTGCAGAAAATCCATATGTTGCTGCCTGGATGGAAAACCACTGTGGGACTCGCAGAGGCTCTTATATATGGGGACGATAGCTCAATCCACAACTGCTTTTTGTTTCTGGACCGATTTCTACTCTTTAGAAGTGTTCATAATGCTTGCATTGAGTGACTCTGGGTCGATGTCACGGCCCAGGTCAGTGCAACATGGGGCGATCATTTTATCCGGCTAGAAGTTCGGTATGGGCTTGACATCAACAATGTCGCTCATATCTGGCTTTTACATCTCCTCGGCACAATCAATACCCAACTTACTTTCTTTGCCAAGTTGTGGAACCAGCACCACATTCAGATTTGGAATGGGGCTAATCGGTCCCCCACTGACATGTTTGTTTGTGATATGTATGTCAATGGTGTTCACAGAGATCAGCTTCCTCAGGAAGAAGAGGATCTCGGCAAAGACAAATTGGAGGTGTATGGAATCAACTGGCAGGGCCTTTGCGACGATAATATCCTCCACTCACAGGCCCAGAACAATTCTACCACAGAAGGCTCAAGCTCTTGGGTAGGCCACACTGGACCCCCTCCTGATCTCAGCCAGGTCATTGTACAGCCTCCTGTGGGAACTCTCACAGAAGAGGAGGCGACTGATTTGTATAACTCATTTTCACATCTCATTGGAAGTGCTGAAGATGGTGATATTATATTACTTTGGAGCCAAGCACTTGCTCATGTTCGTGTATTATACCCTGATGTATTTTGAATTTCAATTGGAAATCAACAGAAATCATGTGGAACGATACTAAACTGCAGTTAATAATGGTAAACTATGGATGACAGGTGGCAGATCAAGAATGATCGTAGTTGTTGATGGCAAATCAAGGATGACTGCAGTTAATGGTGGTCAAACCAAGGAAAATGCTGCCATTGGCTGGAATAACATGATTTTGATTGCATTTGACCATGATTGAACCATGGTTGGACCATGGTTTGACCATGATAGAATGCCAAAAAATGATAATTCTCTGAATTGTCGTTCTGCATGCTCAACTACTCAAGTCTCGTACTAAACCTAGCAGATCTCGTCCCAAACCTCACAATTCTCGTTCTCAACCTCAAACTGCAACCTCAGGGCTTTATGTCCATAATCTCGTACTGCATGCTCAACCTCCCAATCACTAATTATAACCTCAGATCTACAAGCTCAACCTGCTGAAATCACGTAACCTCAGTGCTCAACCTGTCAAAATCATGTAACCTCAGTGCTCCACCTACTATCTGTGCTCAACCTCAATGCTTGCACCTCAACCTTATATTTTGCATCGAAAAAAGCTTTTATAGTCAATGATGCCTGCAACCCCCCCCACCGCCGCGAATACTCACACCCCGACTCCACACACGACTTATACGGCGCCGCCGGCATCGAATGCGCCGCCCGTTGCAAACACCGCTGACTTCATTTCGCCCATGACGACGTACGCTCTTAGCGCGTACGCTGGGGACGATCACGACTACGATTTGGTCGACGATGGTGCGCCACCCAACTCTTCATCGGTCTCGGACGATAACGTTGCCATTTTCAGACATCCCCGGGCAAATCCTGCCTTTCTGAATGGAATTGTTAGTCGTACCGTAGCCGATGTAATGAGACACGCACCTTCAATAAACCTCGCAAACTTTGTACGCGATTTACCCCACATCTTCACTGTTCTGGATAGCGGCGCGTCAGATCATTGCGTCGTGAGCCGAGGGAGATTCATCACGTATGAATCCAGTAACCTCGTCGGGAATACGGCAAATCACACGGATGGGGGATTTAAAGTTGCCGGACGGGGAAAAGCTCAATTCACCGTTCGCGTAGCTGGCGGATCAGTGCACAAGATCATCCTCGATGCACTGCATTGCCCCGGCTTTGCGATGAACTTGATATCCTTGCCGATGCTGGATTCGCGGGGATTTTCGGGCATATGGGGGAATGGGGTTATGACAGTCGTTAACCGAGACGGAACAGCTGTGGTGGACGGGGAAGTTTTGAGGACAGAAGGGCCTCGAAGATTATATCAGGTGGATGTGGTTGACGAACAGGATCGGGGGGGAGTTGTTGCAGCCATAGCTGGACGTTCCCGAACACAGCCCACAGATCTCGAAACCTGGCACCGACGACTAGTGCATTGTGACGTGCGCGTCATTGAACGTATGGCGGACAAGTCGCTGGTGAACGGACTGAAAATTGTGGAGCGCGATTTGAGGGGGCATTGCGAAGATTGCATCTACGGTAAACACGACCGGATGCCATTCGACGACGAGGTTGTGCATGAGACGGAACCGCTGGAGCGCGTCCATCTGGACTTGTGGGGACAGGCGAGGACACCGAGTTGGTCGGGGGCCGTGTACATGATGCTGGTGTCGGATGGCGGTACGTCGATGAAATTCCCTCTGTTCCTCAACAACAAGAGGAAGGAAACGGTCCTGGATGCGTTTAAAACCTGGGGGTGGAAGCCGAGAACCAGACAGGGAAACGCTTAAAGTGCGTTCGGTTTGACCTAGGGCGCGAATTCGACAACGAGGACTTCTTGGCCTATTGCGCCGAGAAGGGCGTTTGCGTAGAGAAAGTACCCAAGGCGTCTTCAGCAGCGAACGGGCATGTGGAACGTGGTAACAGGACCGTGGTCGAGGGGGTGCGCACCCAGCTAGTCGAAGGCGCCCTCGACGCGCGCTTCTGGGCAGAGGCAGCAGCAGCGCATTGTTACGTGCGGGGCTTCATCCCGTCGTCCCGACACCCGAACATTGTGCCATGGGTCGCATGGTACCGGAAAAGGGATGCTGAAGGGAACCTCTTGAAGCTGAGTATCTCACATTTGTGTGCATGGGGGAGCCCGTGCTGGGTCAAAGACCTGGATCGCGTTGGCGGTAAGCTGGGGGACCAGAGTTGGAAAGGGCAGATGGTCGGGTACATGGGGCGCCGTGGGTATCGTATCTACGACCCAACACGCAGGCGTGTGTACCAGGTCCGAGACGTCATTTTCGAGGAAGGGGTACCCCACCGGACGCGAATTGTAAATCGTGAGGATGATTTACATCCTCAGGATCCAGCCACATTTGCGGACTGAGACGACACACCCTCGACGCCAACTCCAGCACCAACACCCGCGACCACACCCGCAAACGAGCCTTCGCAAGTGCAAGCGGACCCACAGACGCGCCCGTCTACCGTACCAGAATTGCCACGACGCACGCAACGCATACCGAAACCGACACGCGCGATCCTTGAGTCACTAGCTTCCGAGGAGATGATTGAGGAGGCTGCGCGCGCGGGGAGAGACTGGGCTCTCGACGACAAGCACCCCACCGTTAATGCTGTTGATGCTGCCTGGGAAGGGTTTGACGACTTCCTTCTACAATCTCCATACGCCTTCGCGAGTTCCATCAAGGGACGCATCCCCAAGTCATATAAGGAGGCGATGCGGGACGCTGACAAGTGGATGCCTGCAATGCAGGCGGAAATAGATCAGCTCCGAGAACGCGGGGTATGGAAACTCGTTGACTTACCGGCAGGCGAACATGCCATCGACGGGATGTGGGTGTACGACGTGAAGGTCAATGGTGACGGGAAGGTGATAAAGAACAAAGGGCGGTACGTTGCACGTGGAGACGAGATGGTAGAAGGGAAGGATTTTGAGGTGAAGTGGGCAATGGTGGCGCGAATGGAGTCTGTCAGGATGGTGTTTGCAGTGGCGGCGGTCAACCGGTTGAAGGTGCGACAGTGGGATTTCTCGGGCACTTACCTGAATGGGACAATGGATCGCCCGGTTTACATGAAGCAGCCACAGGGTTTCGCCAAAGAGGGGGAGGAAGACAAAGTATGCCTTCTTCTGCGACTGCTTTACGGGCTGGTTCAGGCAGGGCATATCTGGTATAAACTCCTTGCGAAAGGTTACCGCGACTTGGGCTACAAGGAAAGTCGCGCCGACCCATGCATCCGGACCCGAGTGCGCGACGGCGAGTACACGATCACTTCGACCCACACAGACGACGTTTTGGGCGCGTCTTCGTCGGAAGAAGAAAGCCGTCGAGTGGTTGAGGAATTTGCTGCCAAGTGGGACTTGAAGGAGGTCGATGTTGCGTTGCTGCTTGGGCTGACGGTTGAGAAGCTAGGCGACAGATCCATTTCGCTTAGCCAAAAGCAGTATTTCGAGAAGGTCCTCGATCATTTCGGCTTTACGGATTTGCCTCCGCTGCAAACGCCGTTCCCACCCGGCTATCAGATCCGCGCCTCGACTTCCCCGCTATCCCCGGAAGACGCTAACTTCATGCGCGACAAGCCGTTCCGACCCATATTAGGTACCCTAGTGTGGGGGAGCAGCGGCACGCGCCCCGACATCTCCTACTCCTGCTGCGCCCTCGGTCATGTCCAAGCAAATCCAAATCCTGAACACTGGAGTTTACTAGTGGGCGTGCTTCGATATATCAAGGGGACGCTCGACTACGGCTGCCGGTATCGACCATCTCCAGCATCTGCGTTACCGGGACAGGGACTTAAACCGGCGGGTTTCGTTGACTCCGATTGGGCAGGGTGCGTCGACACGCGACGCTCGACTTCGGGTTATGTCTTCTTCATGGGCAGTGCACCGGTTTGCTGGTCCGTGAAACGACAGCCGGTCGTTGCTTTGTCCTCAACCGAGGCGGAATATATGTCGCTTGCCCGAGGATCGCAGCAAGCCATGTGGATGAAAAATTGGTTGTCCGAGGTCTTCTTACCTCAGGAACTGCCGTTCTCACTCCGTGGAGACAACCTCGGGTCAGTTAGTTTGACACAGACGACGAAGGAGCATGGGCTGTCGAAGCACTTGGACATTCGCTGGCACTACATCCGTGACCGTGTGGCAGACGGGGAGATTGCGGTATCAACGATTCCGGGCAAGGAAAATATGGCCGATATCTTCACGAAGGTGCTCCCGCGCATCGCACACGAGAAGATTGTTCGAGAGATGGGGTTGGATTGGAGACGACGAGAGCTCGACGCCAGGGGGAGTGTTGAAGTGTAAGCTTCCCTTTTGGGTGAATAGTGTCTCGCTGCTCGATTGGGAAGTTTGATATCATGACAACTTATTTATTTAGTTCACTTTAGACGTCGATCACATCCGCACCATATAAATGGTGTGGATCCATGCCAACGTCCCTCAGTCTCTTACCATATTCTGGTGTGACTGAGGGTACATCCTATATTTTACTTTCCATTTACTTATACTTACTCTCATCACCTGTAGACTACGACTTACGTACTGCATCTTCTACAGGTAATTAATACATTGAGTCTCTTACCATATTCTGGTGTGACTGAGGACTACAACTTACGTACTGCATCTTCTACATCTGAGTTTGAGCTGCAATTTTGATCGGTCGATTCGGCTGAACACGCGATCACGTGACTATGGCGCGTAATGATATTTTGCGTTTTTCTTCAAATACAAGAATTAAGACCTGTGTCTTCGCCACGGAGATGCCCACACAGAGGATTCCGAGCTCGCCCGCACACGGCGGATTCTGAGAGGCGCGGTGTGCAGCGCCGGGAATCATCCGAGACCTGTGGCCGTGGGACAAACACGTGCGGATGGCGTGACTTCCCAGCCAATCAGCGACGGCTCTCGTGACCAACTCAGGTGACTTTCTGTCAAAGACTGTGCCATTGTCTTTTTGTATATAGGATAGAAATGGCCCTCCGGGCACGCCTGGAGCCTGCCGCCCCCGGATTTCCAAGGGCACGGTAGAAGTCACGTGAGTTTGGCAGCATGAAACACGGCCAAAAGCGGTCGTGTTCTGAAAAAGGAAATGGATTGCCATATGGGGTAAAAACAAGATCAAAAGACTTGTTGGAGACCTGTAACCTAAAGGTTCCAGGAATATAGGATATTTGTCTTGCTCCTTGCTGCAGACCACGAGCTTGGATGATTACATATTCAGTGTTTTATTAATCCTCCGAAATTTTTGCAAGAATGCAGCATGAATCTACGATTTCTCCGCAGTAATCACAAACACCTCCCAGGTTAGAGTGAAATCCCCCTCGCCATACTTTTCTCTCATGTAAGCATCATACTTCTCCCCAACTTCGCCCATGAGCACCATTTTGAAGACCTCCCACATGTACCTAAGAAATCGCGATATGTCGTCCGTATGCTCGAATTTGATATGTTTCACATTGATGCCAGTGAATCCAGCGCCGGTTAGGAGGGTTTACGTTTAGTGATGTTTACCTGTTAGCAGGGTCATGAGAGATTTCTCGGTGACCTCCGGACCAGGTAGTCAGTATGAACCCAACCTTTCATGGCCAAGGGTTGGTCGGGGATAACTCGGATCCCAAAATTCATGAGATTGTGGCTGAAATGATTCTCCGGGAATGGAAGAGCCTGGGAAAGTGCAGGAGTCATTTTGTCCAGAATTATGTCCATACCTGAGCATCCGCCACAGTTGCCTCCGCATTCCACCCATTCGTCTTGATGTGTTCGGCCGTACTGTTCACCATATATTCCTCTAGGTCCCCGCACATGACGTGGACGTCGCTGTTCTTTCCGATTGCATTAAAAAGAACGGAGATTAGATTAGTATAAATACAGTAACCACACAATAGAATCCTCATGCACTTGTACCACCCGGCCTCATAGCCATTGTGTAAATCTTACTTCTGGTCGAACTGAATATTGTGTGCATGACAGTCACAAGAAGATATTTCGTAATGAGATGCGCACCAATAACATGGCACGGGCTCCGAATCCAGTATTTACCTCCCACCCTGCCGGTTCAACATCCTTCCTTGACAGAGTCTGCTCCTTCAATGTTGCCACGGGCCTTCTCCCAGCTGTCCAAGTCGGTGAGCTAGAGTTGTTTTATGCAGGGCCCACAACCTATGGCACCGGAACCCGGGGCCGCGACCGGGGCCAATGCATTGAGATGGTGGAAGGTAAGTTACCAAACCGCTCATGCCTCATTTGCCTGAGTTATTTGGATAGGAATTTGGCATCCATTTTCTTGTTGTCTCGCGACTTCCTCATAATCCTAGCGACCAGTGTATCCATTGAGCAGCTTTTCTCCCGGTCACGGCATCTGTGCCATAAGGCGCGCTTCTCGATGATTGAACTTGAAGCCGAAACAATAAACCACTGGTTGATGCCCATGACACGACTGGAAACCCAAAAGGAAATTGCATAGAATCGTGTCGTGACTTGACCCGGAATCAAACTGGCACTCCTGCAAATTCAAGGGTTTAGAAAACAGGGTATATATCTTGAAATACGATTCAACTCATACCTGGTAACCTCGAAGCGGTTCCTTGCTGCGGAGAATTCAGCGAGCAAGGAAGGAAGGAAGGTGAGGAGTGTTTGCCTCGAATGTTTTGGCCTGTGGGTGACTTGAGTGCCAGGGAGTCGAGCTCGAGTTGGAGGAGTCGAGGAGGGAGGATGTTCTTAGAACGCGGGAGAAGAAATTGGCAAGAAATGGACACACCTCGCTGTAAACTCAAAGATACTAGAGACCGAGTTTGTCCTTTTTGAAAGGAAGTTCTATATGTACCTAGAAGCGGACGTCGAAGCCGGAGCTTGATAAGTGCTGGTACCCAAGAAAACACCCTGTGGGCGCGAACAATTTGATCCGGAATCGAACCAAGACTCCTGCATGTGCAATAGCTTCGAGAGGACGCAGCAAACAGGTGCGGACCATCCGCTATCAAGTCGTCCTACATTGGGACCATGACTTTGCTTTGGGACTGAGATTTGGATTGGATTGAGCATTGACGATGTAAGAGATTGAGAGGGAGAATAGGTATTATTCAATTCCTTTTGAGGACTCGTGAGGATGGAAGCGGTCGCAAGTATTGATCGAGCCAAGACCAAGGGCACGACGAGATCAATACCCGGACCAAAGGAAAATTGGTTGGGGTCATGATATGACTTGACCCGGAATCAAACCGGGTACAATCCCTGGGTAGTATCCCCGTGCAGTACTTACTACAGCACCCAGGTGGACCATCTGCTATCAAGTCGTTTCAGGGTTGGGATGGAAGCCCTTCCAGTCGCAGGACAGGCAAAAATTCGATCCACAACACAAACGCGAGAACTTGATCAGCATGCAAGTCGCAACCGTAAATCAAAAGAAAATGTCACGCGGAATTGCACTATCACTCGACTCGGAATCAAACCAATGGTTACAGGAAACAGGTGCGGAGCATGCGCTATCAAGTCAATCTTCCTTCGGTCGAGAATTGTTAATTCAAGTCCAATGTTAACCTGATCACTGACAAGTACGCTTATCCCTTCCCCGCCCGCCCAAAAAAGACAAGAACAAAATAACAACGCGAAAAACAACGGTCCTACTGTACTATTACGACCAAAGGTTCACGGGGTGTCACCCGTCACCTCAAGTGTTCACTGGGAAAGGTGTTCATTGATCGGCAATCACATCAAATTCCCTTATATGGGGTCCAGCTGATGCCGGACCGGAAATTTTTGATGTTTTTTGCCTATTTGGGCTCGGAAACTCGAGCGTCACCGTCACAGGTACCAAAAGTGTTCAGTTCACGGGCGGCTGTCACCCGTCACCTGAACCTTTGTCGTAATAGTACAGTACTCTTCTATGACTGAACGAATCAAACCGGCAATCCTAATCCTGCAAGTATGCTGACTGTGTTGGAAATACAAGCTTGACCAATCGTTTCATGTGATTTCATATCCTATTTCACTGTTGTAGTCTTGCATGGTTTCTGCAGTTTATTCAAATAGCTTTCTGACTCATTGGATACATATTTGATATTTACCTACATATAAATACTGTAGTACTTTGCTGTAGATTCCCACTGGTTTGTTAAACCCACTGGATTCTCTTTGCATTCTCCTTGCCTGGAAGTCCTCCTAGAGCGAAATTCTACAGACTGGTCTCGTGATACAGCAAGCAGCACAAACCATCCTCTATCAGTTGTTCTGGGCGTGGGATGGGACTGGTATGTGGATTGGATGTTGAGCGTTGAATGCTGGAGCCTAGACACAGGCTAATGCCAGTGCTTGCACGTCCATCACGGTAGAGTTGAACCGGTTGCTAAATCCTGGCTGGAAAGATTTCCTACGTAGATAATGGCAGGGAGGACACCATTAGCGTGGAATCTTGTGAGACAGCGCACGTTGGGTGAGAGCATATTTCCCTCTCAGAATTGGATGGTGGCGGTCATTAGTCTGACAGTAATCACGGGCCGCTTGTTGGCGGACCGTCAAATTACGTAAAAGAGTGACTGTACCCGCAGGCATTCTTTCTCTGTATCGCAACTAATACACACCGAGGATATCTTGAAATTTTTATGTGTATTCATGATATAAAATAGAAGAGATCTTCCAGTGGGAGTCAAGTGTTTTGCTGTCTTAATCCTTCCAGCCAGGATCAACCCAGAAACTGCTTAGATCATACCATGTTGCCAAACTCATCCGATATCATCACAATGGCTGCACCTCCCGCTTATGGTGAGTGGGTATTCCATTCATTAGAGCTCCTTCTATAAGCTCAAATATTCATAGAATTATTGCCCGAACCCTGTCCGAGAAAAAGGCCGAAAAATATATGAGTGGTCCCTTTTACATAATTTGATGGTCCGTCAACAACACACCGTGATTACTAACAGACCATATACAGATACATCTTGATCGTCATCTGTATATCGGTTCTGTTACAGAGACGAGCGGTCATTGATGTTGAATAACAAGTTCCAAACGCTGCACAGGGCCAACCGGTGTTGTCAAATCAGAGGGAAATGAACCAAGCACGACAGCGGAGATGGGAACCGCCAGTCACGGAAGTTGAAAGCAAGCCCAACTCTCTTCGTTTCTAACACCTTCAAATATGCGCACTGCCACTGCAATGCCCTCCTTTCCTCTTAATATAGATGCGTGCCGTCGCGCCTCGCGCTCACGCCACCCACTCCCTGAAGCAGTCCTCCACTGCGCTCTCGCTTTTCTCCTGCCTTGCCCCAAATAAGTTTGCAATAAACGCGAATGCGAGCAGCGTGCTGCACGGGTTCTTGACTTCACTGGTGGCGCAGTGGGAGCAGCTCCTGCTGAGCCGCCTGCTGTTTGTCAGGAACATCGTGTTTGATGCCACTGAGCATGACATCTGCGATGTCATCGCCCAGTTCGGCAACATTGAGTCCGTGCACTTGAATGTGTTTCCTTTTCTTTTCTCATACTTACCTGCGCGCAATCATGAACCCCAACGGCTCCTTCCGTGGCTTCGGCTACACGACCTTCACCTCGCAAACCACTGCAGATGAGTGCCTCAACACGGACTTCGAGATCTTCAGGCGGGCCGTGCACCTCGACTACTCCACACCCCCCGCACGCTGCCAGCTCCTCGGCGCTGCCTTCCAACCGTACCGCCGCGCCACCCGGTTGCATCCTCTTTGTCGGCAACATGCCCCACGGCACTGAAGAGGCCGACCTGCACGAGAAATTCATGCTCTCCAGCGCCATAAAAGCATCCGCGTCGCCATCCGCCCTGACAGAAGGGGAGTTCGGGATTCGAAAATCAGATATAAGGTTGAAAAAAAAAATTCAGCCCCAAACTGACGCCCCCTCCCCCTCTTTCCGAATAGGGAAGGAGTTTCCCACCCCTAGGGCCGGGCTGATCTCTCCACGTCCCACCACTGCGGTTCAACTTACTTCCCACCACCTCCTTGAACTTGATAATATTTTTTTATACCATTTAATGAATTTTGGTGATAAATTGAACACTCAGCACTTCAAGAGCTGAATAATTTATAGCCTGAGAACTAACCACAGTTGGCTTCAATTTGGCTTGAATCACAGAAGGCATGGGTTCAGACTGATAATTTTTCTTCCATACACTCCCTGAGCATTTATATGTGTCTCTTATAACCAACCAATACCTCTCTCATGGTTTATTAGCCATTTTGAAGCTCTAAACTTTATATACTGAAAAGTTTTTTCAGCCCAACCTGGAGACCGCAACTTGCGTGCGGACTATCGACGAGCCAGATCCCTGCGAGCATCGGCTGTACTGGATTATTTCGTTCAAATGACAGGGGGCGTGACGCGTGACCTCTTTGACCTATTCGACATTTCGACAGGCCCCCCAACTGAGCGTGACCAAGAAAAAAATTCGAAATTGAGTGGAAACGGTGGTATTCCATTAACCAAGAGCCCCGGTACATCCTAAGAATACTTCGCTCCAATTCACATTACCTTCTTAATTCCTCCCTGTTTGTTTTCCTCTGGCCTGGATTTGGGCCAAAATACGGCAGTTTGGCACGGAAAGACTCCAGGGAAGCTTAAAAATGACAGAAACTGTGGAATTTTGATGGTACGAAGACACTGAGCTATGTACAAATTTATTTTTGAATTTATACCGATTTTCCAGCGATTTTCATGATGTTTGACCAATTCGACACTCGCCTGCGTGACACGTGACCTCGACCAAAATTCGCAATCGACAGGGGCATGCGTGACGCGTGACTGTCGAATTGAACGAAATAATCCAGTACTTTACGACTATGGGGGGAACGAGGAGGCACCGAGCGGCATACAGAGGGTGTACCTCTGTGAGTGGCGACGCAAGCGTAGCGAGCAATGCTGTTTTTTTACGCACCTCTTGTCTCTGCTTTGGCTTGTAACTAAGGCTCGGCGCTCACAGTAAGTACACTCCAACCTCACCGGTGAACTCACCAGCTCCGGCTTTGTCGAGTTTCTCTCCGTCGAGCGCGCCACCCAGGCCCTCACAAAGGTTAGCAGCAGCATCACCCCGAATGGGCCCATCAGCCTCGAGTATGCGCCAAGTCGGGAGGGGGTATTTTTCCGCTTTCTTGGGAGCTTTTATTGACATTGATGTGGGTTGTTTTAGGCGGTCCAAATAGACAGGGCGGGCAATGACGACCGCAAGGCGTGCAGGGCCGGTATGGTGGTGCGTGCTCTTCCCTTCCCCTCCCTGATTTTTTTTTTTTCAAAAAATATTTTGATTGCAGCAGCTCAAGACTTCAAGTTCAGATATTCATTGTAAGAATATCAAGTGGCCTATGTCTGTTATGAATTTATCTCGTCTAAATAGTAAGCACTGTCTGCTATACCCAGTATGATTGAAAAGCAGAAACCCTTTGCGCAACGTTGTGTGAGTTTTAGATCCTCAAAGCCGCCATCATGCCGGGGAAATCCGGAGTTCCTAATCCACTGATAGGATCCCACCCAGTCGTCGCGTTCCAGCCGCTGCAGAACCCCCTCGTTAAATCACTGTCCCGAGAGATTGTGGATAATTTACGAACCCTGTGGACCCCGAGCATCCCGAGCTTTGCCCTGAAAGAAAGAAGGAAAAAAATAAGCACGTTGTTAGAGGCTTCCTCCCATTCAACCCCAGAACCCTTACCGATCGTGACGTCGTCCAACCCGCCCTTCCCTATTGAATAGAGCACTGGATTGAGAAAGCCGAGCACGGGCTTCCCAGCCGCAATAAGCCTGTCGTTGACGAGTGCTATGAAGCTCGCGAAAACCGGGCTGGCGATGCTGGTGCCGCCGATACTCGTGACCTGCAATTGTTGCGTGGATAAACATCGTGACATGACTTCTGGCTCTGAGATCACGTACGCTTCCCGCTGAACGAAAGCCGGTCAGAAGAAATGCAGGACGTAGGATGGTTAGGTTGCACACACCATTCACAATGTAGACCTCCCATTCTGCCGCTACATCCGGGAAGCCGCGCCCACTTGGGTTATACATCCCGCTGTATTCGTCTCCGATGGATGCGAGATAGGCTGAGGTGTCTGCTGCCTGGTAGCTTGGTACCGGGAAATAATTAGAGAACCCGCCGGCAGAAGATACGAAGGCGGTGGGTGGCTGAAAAAATGTGCCTCCTACAGATGTAATGCTGGAAGAAAGTATTCATGGACAAGACGAAGAGAAGAGTTTGAGCAGCAACATACTAAGGGCAGGTGGATGGGAACATGGGTACAAACGACGTACACCCGAAATCATTATCGGCTGCGCCTCCTGTCGAGAAGTTTAGACTATACAAATATTCGTCAATGACACTTACCATCGCCAGACGCAAATATCATGGAGATACCTGACGCATGGTTCATCAATCGGAGCAACAACAAAAGACGATGGCGTACCGATTGCGGCCAATTGCATGTAACCATTGCAAACAGACCTAGAAAACAAATGCGCCAAGTTTAGGGGATCCGACGAAGGACATGTAGAAAAGCTAACTTTGCAACACTCTGTGTCATTTCAGACTCTTCGTTTGCGTAACTTGTCGAGAACACAGTCGGAGGTCTTTTTCGGGAAAGAAGCCAATTGATGGTATCCTGCACCGACTTTTTGAGTGACTGGCGGAAAGATTCACGATGCACGAACCAGGTAGGAGGAGGCAGCATCCCCATCGGGATTCTCATCCAGCACGTACATTGTGGGTACATTTCCGGCCACGCCGACAGTGTATTGGATGTCGATTTGGCCCTCTAATCCACCGCTGTTATCCTGCAGGTTCTCTGCACCGTTCAAAAGGGCGAGGCTAAAGGTATTTCCCGCAATATCGGGTCTGAATTCGTTGAGGAACGTCTACAAAGTGGTTTCAGCGCTCCGCTGAGATGAAGATGTGTCACATACCGCCAGATCGGCGTTGTTGGCGTATTCCTACATTTAATTGCACTGCTCAGTTGCAAACACTTGGGTGATAAATCCATGGCTCACACCACCCGAGGCCAAGTTGTAGCCCGCAACACCAATACTATTGGTCTTTGAGCCAGAAATGGTGGTGTTGGGAATCCCGTAGAATTCTTGAATGCAGAACTAGGCATCGACGAAGGAGTCAGCGAGGCCAGGAAAACATAAACGCTGCACCTACAGGTCGAGCAATATCCTCACAAGGCGCAAGATCCCCCTGTCTGCGATTCAGGGTCGCCTTGCGCTTGTACACGGGGCTTTGAGAGGCGTGCCGAGGAGGAGGCGTGAACGAAATAATCGGATGAACGTAAAGAATATGCTGTTGAATAGTGGAAGGCAAAGAGTAGTTCAACGCTCGGATCATCTCCTGCCCAGTGCCGGAATAATTGTAAGTGTTGAACTTGGTGTTGAAAATCCTCTCCGCCTGTTCTACAGTGAGCGAGACTTTGAGGATATCACCGGCTGGGGAAAACGATTCGATAGATGCGACGTTGGGGGTGAAGAAATCCTTAACGGCCGACAACGAGTCGGCGGGAGGTTTAACGTACTCTGCGACCTGATAATAGTTCCAAATTGTAGCAAAAGGTAGTATCAGCAATCTTACCTCTGCAGGAGTTATATATTGTCCGTAGGATGGACTGGATGGGAACGATACGGCATCGACCAGCTTCGCAAGCTCGGAAATGTTGGATTGAACAACTGCTATTAGCAACTCGATC